>CAUYLZ010055454.1:0-26855 GCA_963573645.1 Pithecia hirsuta | reverse complement strand
CTGGCCCCCCATCCCCTGTTTTCTCTCCCCTAGCCCCCCAACCCCCCGGCCCTGCTGTGTGATGCTCCCTTCCCTGTATCCATGTGTTCTCACTGTTCAACACCCACTTATGAGTGAGAATGTGCAGCATTTGGTTTTCTGTTCTTGTGTCAGTTTGCTGAGAATGACGGTTTCCAGTTTCATCCATGTCCCTGCAAAGGACATGAACTCATCATTTTTTATGGCTGCATAGTATTCCATGGTGTCTATGTGCCACGTTTTCTTTGTCCAGTCTATCGTGGATGGGTATTTGCGTTGGTTCCAGGTCTTTGCTATTGTGAACAGTGCCGTGATAAACATATGTGTGCATATGTCTTTATAATAGAATGATTTGTAATCTTTAGGTAGATACTGAGTAATGGGATTGCCGGGTCATATGGAATTTCTATGTCTAGGTCCTTGAGGAATTTCCACACTGTCTTCCACAATGGTTGAACTAATTCACACTCCCACTAACAGTGTAAAAGTGTTCGTATCTCTCCACCATTTGTTTTCAATGGCCCAGCCTCACAGAAGCACGTGCTTCTGAATCGTACTGAATTTTTACTAAACATTGAGGTTGTGATGTGGATCGTCTGTGGATGTGACGCCTGTTGGCTTAAACCACATTTCAGCCGGGCGCGGTGGCTCACGCCCATCATCCCGGCACTTTGGAGGCCGAGGCGGGCGGATCCCGAGGTCGGGAGTTCGAGACCAGCCTGGCCAACGAAGTGAATCCCCGTCTCTACTAAAAATACAACAATGAACGGGACGTGGTGGCGGGCGCCTGTCATCCCCGAGACCTGGGAGGGTGACGCAGGAGAATCGCTTGAACCCGGGAGGTGGGGGTTGCAGTGAGCGGAGATCACGCCATGGCACTCCAGCCTGGGCGACAAGAGGGACACCGTATCAAAGAAATGAAAGACAGAGAGAGAAAGAAAGAAGGAAATTAGGAAGGGAAGAAGGAAGGGAAGGAAGGAAGCAAAGAACATTTCAAAAGCCTTTCAGTTCTACGGCTCTTGAACAGTTCAGATGGTTCTGGATCCTATTTTGATTCCTGAAAGGTCGCTCAAAGGCATCTTCTGCATGCGTGTGCTTTTGACACACCCTCTGTCTGCCTTTAACACAGCAGTAAAAGCAAATTGGTATTTGCAAGCATAGAGGTTTTTTTTTTTTTTTTTTTTAAATCTAAGGCCATGTTTGCAGAGAGGAAGGACATTTTAGACCCAAAACTCACAAGGCCTTCCTTGGTTGCAAGGCGTTGTGTCCGGGCTGTGTCCCACCCCAGGGGACTGGGTTCCAGGACACGGCCGGTCACTGTGTGAGGACCTCGAGGGGGCTGTTTCTCTTCCTGCTGCTCTTCAGCCCCCTACAGGCTCATTCTGATTCAAGCCAGATTAACAGTGACGCCGCCTGGGCCTTTACGGAGCGGAGCGTGCAGCTGTCGGGGCCTCCTTCCTTCTGAGCTTCAGGGACCCCCAACAGGACCCGGGAAGGCGCCGTGGGGGCGGGGTGCGGTGGGGTCGGGGGTGAGGAGGACACTGCCGGCTTGTGCAGAGACAGCCGTGGGTGTGGAGGTGGCAGGTGCGTTCCCTCCATGGCACCGTCCCGGGGCAGGTGCGGCGTCCCGCGGTGACAGCGACCTCCTGAGACAGGAAATAAAGCCCAGAGCCCCTGCGGGACTTTTATTCTATTTTCTCTGTCTCTCTCTGTCTCTGTCTCTCTGTTTCTGTCTCTGCCTCTGTCTCTGTCTCTCTGTCTCTGTCTGTCTCTCTGTCTCTCTGTCTCTGTCTCTCTGTCTCTGTGTCTCTCTGTCTCTCTGTCTGTCTCTGTCTCTCTCCCTCCATCATCATCTTTAATGAGTGTTTTTTTCTCTCTCAGGACTTTTCTTTCCTGTCTCTCTCTGTGTCTCTCTGTCTCTCCCTCCTTTCATTCTCTCCTTTAATTGCACTCTCTTATTTTATTTTATTCTGTCTCTGTCTCTGTCTCTCTCTGTGTCTCTGTATCTCTCTCTCTGTGTCTCTCTGTGGCTCTGTGTCTGTCTCTGTGTCTCTGTGTCTGTGTTTCTCTGTCTGTGTCTCTGTCTCTCTGTGTCTCTCTGTGTCTCTGTCTCTGTCTGTGTCTCTCTGTGTCTCTGTCTCTGTCTCTCTGTGTCTCTCTGTGTCTCTGTCTCTCTGTGTCTCTCTGTCTCTCTGTCTCTGTCTCTGTGTCTCTCTGTGTCTCTGTCTCTGTCTCTCTGTGTCTCTCTGTCTCTCTGTCTCTGTCTCTCTGTGTCTCTGTCTCTGTCTCTCTGTGTCTCTCTGTGTCTCTGTCTCTGTCTCTCTGTGTCTCTGTCTCTCTGTGTCTCTGTCTCTGTCTCTCTGTGTCTCTGTCTCTGTCTCTGTGTCTCTGTGTCTGTCTCCGTGTCTCTGTGTTTGTGTTTCTCTGTCTGTGTCTCTGTCTCTCTGTGTCTCTCTGTGTCTGTGTCTCTGTCTCTCTGTGTCTCTCTGTGTCTCTGTCTCTGTCTCTCTGTGTCTCTCTGTGTCTCTGTCTCTCTGTGTCTCTGTCTCTGTGTCTCTGTGTCTGTCTCTGTGTCTCTGTGTTTGTGTTTCTCTGTATGTGTCTCTGTCTCTTTCTCTCTGTCTCTGTATCTCTGTGTCTGTCTCTCCCTCTCCCTCCCTCACTCCCTTCATCCTCATCTTTAATTGCAGTCTCTTATTTTATGCTGTCTCTGTGTCTCTGCCTGTCTCCGTGTCTCTCTGTCTCTGTGTCTCTGTCTCTATGTCTCTGTCTCTGTCTCTGTCTCTCCTGTCTCTCTCTGTCTCTCTCTGTCTGTTTCTGTCTCTGTCTCTCTGTGTCTCTGTCTCTGTCTCTCTCTCTGTGTCTCTCTCTGTGTCTCTGTGTCTCTGTGTTTGTGTTTCTCTGTCTCTCTCTGTGTCTCTGTCTCTCTGTGTCTCTCTGTGTCTCTCTGTCTCTGTGTCTGCCTCTGTGTCTCTCTGTGTCTCTGAGTGTGTGTCTCTGTCTCTGTGTCTCTGTCTCTGTCTCTCTGTCTGTGTCTCTCTCTGTGTCTCTGTGTCTCTGTGTTTGTGTTTCTCTGTCTCTCTCTGTGTCTCTGTCTCTCTGTCTGTGTCTCTGTGTCTCTGTGTCTCTGTGTCTCTGTGTCTGCCTCTCTCTGTGTCTCTGTGTTTGTTTCTGTCTCTGTGTCTCTGTCTCTGTGTCTCTCCGTCTCTGTCTCTCTGTCTCTCTGTGTGTGTCTCTCTGTCTCTGTGTCTCTGTGTCTCTGTCTCTGTGTCTCTGTCTCTGTGTCTCTCTTTCTGTCTCTGTCTCTCTGTCTCTGTGTCTCTGTCTCTCTCTCTGTCTGTGTCTCTCTCTGTGTCTGTGTTTGTTTCTGTCTCTGTGTCTCTGTCTCTCTGTGTCTCTGTGTCTCTCCGTCTCTGTCTCTCTGTGTGTGTCTCTCTGTCTGTGTCTCTCTGTCTCTGTCTCTCTGTGTGTGTCTCTCTGTCTGTGTCTCTCTGTCTCTGTGTCTCTGTCTCCCTCCCTTCATCCTCATCTGTAATCACAGCCCCTGACTGTGGGTGTTCAAATTGAAATATCCCAAACAGATGTAGAAACACACGTGCGCCCGGCTGCGCCGTGTTTCATCTGCCGCTGACGCGCGCCTAAAGGAAATCTTTTTAAAATTTCATCACTATTCACAAGGCTAATTAATACGCGCCCTCGGGCTTTGATGATGCGCGGCGTCCACCCCCGGCTGCACAGATAATGAGGCCTCATCAGGCGGGATGAACGTGCGGCGGGCCCGGCCCGGCCTCCGTGAGACGTGGTCGATGCCGCGGACCTAGGTGGCTTCATCTGGTTTTAATTTGTAACACAGGACGATAGGGAAGATCGTGTGTTTGTGACCACGCGGCCACTTCGTGGACACGAAACCCCAGTCTCCTCTCGGCAGACCGTCTTTGTGAAGGTGTGATTGAAGTTTTCTCATCTCGCCTCATCTTCTCTCTGGTGTATCTTATCGGGGACAGGCTGACACACACACAGACACACACACACAGACACAGACACAGACACATACTAGCGTGCAGGCAGACAAATGCGCACACACACACCTGTTTACACACTACAGTTCATGCAGACACATACACTCACACACACTAGCATGCAGGCACACACACATGCTCACACACACACCAGCAGGCACGCACACACACCTGTGTTTATACACACTAGGAAGCATACACACACTAGCATACATGGACACAGATGCATACACACTATTGTGCAGGCACACAAACGTGCTCACACACACAGACACACTAGCGTGCAGGCACACAAACGTGCTCACACACCACAGGCACACACACCCCTGTGTTTACACACTACTGTGCATGCAGACACATACATTCACACACACTAGTGTTCAGGCACACAAACACACGTGAACACACACACACCAGGAGATATGCACACACACCTGTGTTTACACACTACAGTGCATGCAGACGCACATTCACACACACTAGTGTGCAGCACACAAACACAAGTGCTCACACAGACACACACTAGCATGCAGGCACACAAACACACATGCCAGCATGCATGCACACACACCTGTGTTTATACACACTAGCATGCATACACTAGCATACATGCACACAGATGCATACACACTAGCGTGCAGGCACACAGACACACATGCTCACACAAGCATGCACACACACACACTTGTTTACACACACTAGCATGCCTGCACACAGACGCATACGTACACACACACTAGCGTGCAGGCACAGAAACGTGCTCACACACACGCCAGGAGATACGCACACACACCTGTGTTTATACACACTAGCACGCATACACACACTAGCATGCATGCACACAGACGCATACACACACACTAGTGTGCAGCCACACACACGTCCTCACACACCCAAGAACGCACACACACACACCTGTTTACACACACTACCATGCAGGCACAGAAACACACGTGCTCACACACACCAGCAGGCACACACACACCTCTGTTTACACACTAGCATGTCTGCGCACACACATACACTAGTGTGCAGGCACACAAACACATGCTCACACACACAAGCATACATGCACACACACGTGTTTACATACACTAGCATGCCTGCACACAGACACATACATACACTCTAGTGTGCAGGCACACAAACGTACTAACACACCAGCAGACATGCACACACACCTGTGTTTACACACTAGCAAGCCCATACACAGATGCATACACACACACTAATGTACGTACACAGAAACACGTACTCACTAGCATGCATGCACACACATTCACACACACCTATGTTTACACACACTAGCATGCCTGCACACACATATATACATGCACAGTAGTGTGCAGGCACACAAACACATGCTCACACACACAAGCATGCACACACACATGCTCACACACACAAGCATGCATGCACACATACCAACATACACATGCTCACACACACAATCATGCACACACAGATACCTGTTTACACACACAAGCATGCATGCATACAGATGCACACACACTAGCATGCACACATGTGCTCAGACTAGCATACATGCAGACACGTGTTCACACACTAGCATGCACTCACAGATGCATACATCCACACACACACTCAGTACCATGTATACACACTAGCATGCACACACCCCTGTGTTTACACACTAGCATGTGTGCACACAGATGCATACACAGTAGCGTGCACGCACAGATGCATACACACTAGCATGCATGCACACACGCATACACTAGCATACACACACAATCATGGACATGCACACACCTGTCTTCACACTAGCATGCAGGCACACAAACACACGTGCTCACACACACACTAGTGTTCATACAAACACGTGTGATCACACTAGCTTGCACACACACAGCAGCAAACAGTATGAATGCACACATGCATACACACACATTAGCGTGTAAACACACAAGTATGCATGCACAGACAACTGTGTTCACACTAGCATGCATGCACACAGATGCATACAGACATACATTCACTAGCATGCACACACAGAAGCATACACAGAGACACGTGTGTTCACACACTAGTGTGCATGCAGACACACATGCATGCACATACACTAGCATGTACACACACATGCTAGCATGCAGACACACACACACAACCTTGGCAATCAACTGCCAAGCTTCCCACCAGGCTGTGGCCCTGGATTTCCTCACTTGTGAGATGAAGGTGGTGACACCTGCCTCGTGGGAATGGCTTCTGGTCACACCAGGCAGACAACCATCTGCTCACCCAACCAACCTCTGACCCAACCCTGGCGTTTCCTCCATGGCCCCAGTATGAGGAGGATGAAAGTCATTGTGATACAGCGGTGAGACGTCAATCAAAGAGGGCTGGGCGCAGTGGCTCACGCCTGTCATCCCAGCACTTTGGGAGGCCAAGGCGGGTGGATCTCCTGAGTTCAGGAGTTAAAGACCAACATGGAGAAACCCCATCTCTACTAAAAATACAAAAATTAGCCAGGCGTGGTGGCGGGCGCCTGTCGTCCCAGGTACTCCGGAGGCTGAGGCAGGAGAATCACTTGAACTCGGGAGGCGGAGGCTGCCGTGAGCTGAGATTGCACCACTGCCCTCCAGCCTGGGCCACAGAGCGAGACTCTGTCTCACACACACACACACACACACACACACACACACACATAGACACACAGAGAAATAAAGAGAAACTTTTTGCATTTTCTCTTCCTTGGTATGTGTTTCCCTAGTTCAAAATGAATTAAAATAACTCAACTGAAGATGCAACAGTAACCTTAAAAGCTCACGCCTGTCATCCCAGCACTTTGTGAGGCTGAGGCAGCTGGATCAGCTGAGGTCAGGAGTTCGAGACCAGCCTGACCAACATGGTGAAACTCCGTCTGTACTAAAAATACAACAGTTAGCCGGGGATGGTGGCGGGCGCCTGTGATCCCAGCTACTCAGGAGGCTGAGGCAGGAGAATCGCTTGAATCCAGGAGGTGGATGTTGCGGTGAGCCGAGATTGCACCAGTGCGCTCCAGCCTGGACGACAGAGTAAGACTCCATCTCAAAAAGAAAAAACAGAAGCCTCATTCCTGTAATCCCAGCACTTTGGGAGGCTAAGGCGGGCAGATCATTTGAGCTCAGGAGTTCGAGACCAGCCTGAGCAACATGGTGAAACCCCGTCTGTACTAAAAATACAACAGTTAGCCGGGGGTGGTGGCGGGCGCCTGTGATCCCAGCTACTCAGGAGGCTGAGTCAGAAGAATCTGTTGAACCCCAGAGGCGGAGGTTGCTGTGAGCTGAGATCGCGCCACTGCTGTCCAGCCTGGGTGGCACAGTGAGACCTGGGTGTGGTGGTGTCCGCCCGTAGTCCCAGCGACTCCGGAGGCTGACGTGGGAGGATCTTTTGAGCTCAGTAGCTGGAGACCAGCCTGGACCATAGAGCAAGACTCTGTCTCAACAACAAAGAATAAAAAATTAGCTGGGTGTGGGATGCGTGCACTCGTAGTCCCAGCTGCTCGGGAGGCTGAGGCAGGAGGATCCCGTGAGCCCCAGAGGTCGAAGCTGTAGTGAGCTAGGATGGCACGTCATTGCACTCCAGCCTGGGCAACGTAGCAAGACCCCATCTCTAAAAATAAATATGCATCCATACATAAGAAAAACACAGACTTTGCAAGGAAATACTTCGCACGTCTCTCTCTCTCTCTTCCTTCGTTCCTTCTCTCTCTTTCTTTTCTTTCTTGATGGAGTTTTGCTCTTACTGCACAGGCTGGAGTGCAGTGCTGCAATCTCAGCTCACTGCAACCTTCGCCTCCCAGGTTCAAGCGATTCTGCTGCCTCAGCCTCCCGAGTAGCTGGGATGACAGGTGCCCGCCACCACACCCGGCTAATTTTTGTAATTTTAGTAGACTCACAGTTTCTCCATGTTGGTCAGGCTGGTCTTGAACTCCTGACCTCAGGTGATCCGCCTGCCTCGGTGTCCCAAAGTGCTGTGATCACAGGCGTGAGCCACCGCGCCCAGCCCTCTCTCTTTTTTCTTTTCCTTTCTCTCTTTCTTTCTGACTCTCTCTCCCTCCTTCCCTCCCTCCCTCCCTTCCTTCTTTTTTGGAGTTGCAATTTCTCTCTTTGACACCCAGGCTGGAGTGCAGTGGTAAAATCTCTGCTCACTGCAACCTCTGCCTCCCGGGTTCAAGCGATTCTCCTGCCTCAGCGTCCAGAGTAGCTGGGATCACAGGCGCCCGCCACCACGCCAGGCTAATTTTTTGTGTTTTCGGTAGAGACGGGGTTTCACCATGTTGGCCAGGCTGGTCTTGATCTCCTGATCTCAGGTGATCCGCCTGCCTTGGCCCCCCAGAGTGCTGGGATGACAAGCGTGAGCCGCCGCGCCCGGCCGTGTGTGTTTCAAACATCTGGGCAAGTGCCCTCTTTTCCAGAGTGTAAAAGGATGAGATGAGACGCCGTCTGAAACCCTGAGTGCCCTTGGACATTCCAAAGAAATCCACAGTCAGACGTAATCTGATGAGTCTGACACTCCGTCGGATGCATACGGACGCCACACGGACCTTTTGGAAGCTTGTGTGTTCATGCATTGAATCAAACGACAGTTTTTTTATGTTTTATTTTTATTTATTTTTCTGTGACTGCGGCCTAAGGATTGTTTTCTTTCATTCTTTTTTTTTAAATTGCAGTTTAGGTTCTGGGGCACATGTGCCGATCATGCAGGATTGTTGCATAGGTGCACACAT
The DNA here is from genome assembly GCA_963573645.1 of Pithecia hirsuta. NCBI lineage: Eukaryota > Metazoa > Chordata > Mammalia > Primates > Pitheciidae > Pithecia > Pithecia hirsuta. The sequence goes on along the minus strand of CAUYLZ010055454.1, from coordinate 18,089 downwards.
GGGAAAGTGGTTTGCTGCCTGCAACCCCTGGCACCCACATTTGGCATTTCTCCCCATGTTATCCCTCCTCAACCCCCCAGCCCCCACTGTCCGTCCCCTATTTTCCCCCAACAGACCCCAGTGTGTGATGCTCCCCTCCCTGTGTCCATGTGTGCTCATTGTTCAACACCCGCCTATGAGTGAGAACATGCGGTGTTTGGTTTTCTCTTCTTCTGTCAGTTTGCTGAGAATGACGGTTTCCAGCTTCATCCGTGTCCCTGCAAAGGATATAAACTCTTCCTTTTTCATGGCTGCATAGTATTCCATGGTGTCTATGTGCCACATTTTCCCTGTCCAGTCTATCATCGATGGGCATTTGGGCTGGTTCCAGGTCTTTGCTATTGTAAACTGCGCTGCAATGAACATTCGTGTGCATGTGTCCTTATAGTGGAACGATTTATAATCCTTTGGATATATACCCAGTCATGGGATTGCTGGGTCAAATGGAATTTCTATTTCTAGGTCCTTGAGGAATCGCCACACTGTCTTCCACAATGGTTGAACCAATTGACACTCCCACCAACAGTGTAAACGTGTTCCTATTTCTCCACATCCTCTGCAGCGTCTGTTGTCTCCAGATTTTTTAATGATTGCTGTTCTAACTGCCGTGAGGCGGTACAAATGACAGGTTTTTCTGGAGCCTCCTTGGAGGCACGGCTTGAAAACAGCTGGGCTTCCTGGCTGCTCATGTTTTTATTTTTCTTTGCTCTAACACTGGCTGCTTCCGTGCACAGCTTAACCACTTATGCAAATAGACGCTAACAGGCGCCCTCAGACTTTGTTTTGAAAGCTTCTGTTGATTCATTTATTCAACAGATTCCACCCTATTTATTCAACAAATTGGCAAAAGCAAAATTGGACAAACGCAGAGCTGCTATTTTTCCTGGCATTTATTTAATAGGTGAGAGGCGGTTTTGCATTGCAAACCCTCAAAGGGAGTCATCTCTTTCTTTTTATTTTATTTATTTTTTTTTTGAGATGGAGTCTGGTTCTTGTTGCGCAGGCTGGAGTGCAGTGGTGTGATCTCAGCTCACTGCAACCTCCGCCTCCTGTGTTCAAGCGATGCTCCTGCCTCGCCTCCTGAGTAGCTGGGATGACAGGCACCCACCACACTGCCCGGCTAATTTTTGTATTTTTGGTAGAGACAGGGTCTCCCTATGTTGGCCAGGCTGGTCTCGAACTCCTGACCTCAGGCGATCCTCCCACCTCGGCCTCCCAAAGTGCTGGAATGACAGGTGTGAGCCACCGTGCCAGGGTGGAGGGATCTTTTTCTGAACAACTCACATGCAACTCAGCTAATCTCCAGCCCTTCCCAATCGCAGGCCTCCAAACTACCCACCCTCCGCCTTGTCCTGAAGTTACGTTCTCTGGAAAGATTCCTTGAGAAAACAGCTTCTCAAAAGTCATTCAAGTTTCCAAGAAGGTCCTTCTGATCATGGCATTTGACTGGCCGGCCATGGTGGCTCATGCCTGTCATCCCAGCACTTTGAGAGGCCAAGGCGGGCGGATCACCTGAAGCCAGGAGTTCGGGACCAGCCTGACTAACATGGAGAAACCCCATCTCTATTAAAAATACAAAAATGAGCCGGGCGTGGTGGCAGGTGCCTGTCATCCCAGCTACTCCGGAGGCTGAGGCAGGAGAATTGTTAGAACCCGGGAGGTGGAGGTTGCAGTGAGCTGAGATCAGACCACTGCACTCCACCTTGGGTGACAGAGTGAAACTCCGTCTGAAAAAAAAAAAAAAAGGAATGCTTGCATTGGAATTCAGGAAAAAAATTGCCAGGAAAAGTGGCATCCTACTGTCACAGGTGTTTGAACCAGAGTGACTCCATCTAGCATACAAATAGAGTTACAGAGAAATATACCAGTGTGCATACACATATAGAAATACACCAGTGTACATATAGATACACAGAAATACAGGAGTGTACATATAGTTACAGAGAAATACAGCAGTGCACATAGAGATACAGAGAAATACAGTAGTGCACATAGAGATATAGAGAACTATAGCAGTGTATATACAGATCCAGAGAAATACAGCAGTGTACATACAGATATAGAAATACAGCAGTGTACATACAGATACAGAGAAATACAGCAGTGTGCATACAGATACAGAGAAATACAGCAGTGTCCATACAGATATAGAAATACAGCAGTGTCCATACAGATATAGAAATACAGCAGTGTACATATAGATATAGAAATACAGCAGTGTACATACAGATATAGAAACACAGCAGTGTCCATACAGATATACAAATACAGCAGTGTGCATACAGATACAGAGAAATACAGCAGTGTGCATACAGATATAGAAATACAGCAGTGTACATACAGATATAGAGGAATACAGCAGTGTACATACAGATATAGAGGAATACAGCAGTGTACATACAGATATAGAAATACAGCAGTGTCCATACAAATACAGAAATAAAGCAGTATACATACAGATATAGAGGAATACAGCAGTGTGCATACAGATTCAGAGAAATACAGCAGTGTACATACAGATATAGAGGAATACAGCAGTGTGCATACAGATTCAGAGAAATACAGCAGTGTCCATACAGATATAGAAATACAGCAGTGTCCATACAGATATAGAAATACAGTAGTGTCCATACAGATATAGAAATACAGCAGTGTCCATACAGATATAGAAATACAGCAGTGTCCATACAGATATAGAAATACAGCAGTGTGCATACAGATATAGAAATACAGCAGTGTCCATACAGATATAGAAATACAGCAGTGTATATACAGATATAGTTATAGAAATACAGCCGTGTACACGTTTACCTGTACGTCCTTCCCTGCCTATCCTGGTATCTCCGTGTATGTGTAGGTGAATTTATACCTATAATGTATACCTGTATCTGTACGCACACCTGTAGCTGTACGTCCATCTGTGCCTTTATCGCTAACTACACCCATATATGTCAATGGGTGCATATACCTATGATCTGTAACCACATACACAGACACACATTTACCTGTACCTCCACCCCTGCCTATCCTACTATCTCTGTGCATGTATAGCTGTATTTGTAGCTACGTGTATCTCTAGACCTCTGCCACTCTCTTTTTTTTGGGGGGTGGGGGACGGAGTCACGCTCTGTTGCCCAGGCTGGACTGCAGTGGTGCCATCTCGGCTCACGGCGACCTCCGCCTCCCGGGTCCCGGTTCAAGCAGTTCTCCTGCCTCAGCCTCCCAAGTAGCTGCCATGACAGGCACCCGCCAGCACGCCCAGCTCATTTTTGTATTTTTAAATAGAGACAGGGTTTCACCATGTTGGCCAGGCTGGTCTTGAACTCCCGACCTCGTGCTCTGCTCGCCTTGGCCTCCCAAAGTGCTGGGATGACGGGCGTGAGCCACCACACCCAGCCACCAATCTGTCTTTGTCCACACAGCTATATGTGTCATCACAGGCACATACATACATCCCTCTACCCCATACCTCTTAGCAAGAGTGCATTGAATACCCACCCTTTGTCCAGCGCTGTGGTGAGTGACAGCTCAAAGTCACCACCGAGGAACGAAAGGCGATGATCATCTATTCACATCACTTAGGAGTGAGGATTGATTGTGGACGAAACAGCCGTTAGCACACGCTGCACCCCGCCGTGCACGCGTGACATCCCCAGCAAATCCTGGCTTTCTTGTTAACCTCCTTTGACAGAAACAGAGGATTGTGGGGATGGACGAGAGGCGTGATTTTCCTGCAAAGTTCCAGGAGACGTATGAAAGCCTAAGCCACTCACGTCCAAGTTTCTCCTGCGTTGCAAAGAATGTGCAGCCTGTTGAGATTTCTCTATTGAGGGGAACATCTGGTTTCGTTATATTACGGACAGAGAGAAAGAAGGACAAGACAGAACAGCGCCCGCCACCACCCCCAGCTAATGTCTGTATTTTTTGTGGAGACCCGGTTTCAGCACGTTGGCCAGGCTGGTCTCGAACTCCTGACCTCAGGTGATCCGCCCGCCTCGGACTCCCAAAGTGCTGGGATGACAGGCCTGAGCCACGCCCCCGGCCCGATGCTTAAAACCCTCTTTGGAGGAATGTTTCGCCTTTCTTTTTACTTTGTCATGAGCAACCTGAGGCGGAGAGCGATTTTCTTCGAAGTGTGCCAGGTTCGAACTAAGAGGATTGAATCGTGAGCCGAGCCTGGCCCTGCGTTCTGGGCTTCGCAGACCCAGCGGATATCAATGAGATCAGAAAGAGACGCTGACGTTAACACTCGTGTTTATGTGAAATTGCACCTTGTAATTTCAGAAAAAACCGGTCATAATGAACAGAAACCAGTTAATTTCAAGCCAGACCTCAGCCCTCGAGCTTTTCTTCACCCTCACTTTTTTCAGGCGTTCTCATTATGTAAAAACAGAGACGCAAAGAGCTAATGGGTATAATCTGTGTATATCCTGAGCGGCGAAAAAGGTAATTTGGTTTCTATAAGGCGCAACGGGCCACTGTTATTTTTTCAAGCAAGCTAATGTGGACGCATGCAATTAGCTGGTCCAGGAACTTAATGGCAGAGATGTGTTTAATTATAGCACTAAGTTCCTAATTCTGATATAAAAATATTTTCACAGAATGCAGGAATAACACCCACCTCCTCCACACTGGTTGGATGCTGTCGGCTGCAGGGGTCAGGGGCCAGGATTGTTAAATAACGCAGGCGCAGCTGTGTGGCAGACATACCTGTGACTCCTTGTGGACGCAGCAGTGACACCTAATCTGATGCTGTCCTGGACCCCTGATGCCACCAGGTGGGTGTCTCCTGGGCTCACGGCCGGGAGGCTTGGCCTCTGGGCAACGTGTCATCCTGTTTTGTGTGTGTTGCCAGGTGCCAGGCTGGAGTGCAATGGAGCAATATCGAATTGCTGCAATCTCTGCATCCGGAGTTCAAGCCTTTCTCCTGCCTCAGCCTCCCGAGTAGCTGGCACCACAGGCGCCCGCCACCATGCCCGGCTAATTTTTGTACCTTTAGTAGAGTTGGGGTTTCACTATCGTGGCCACGATGGTCTCCATCTCTCGACCTGGTGATGCTCCCGCCTCGCTCTCCCAATCATCCTGTTTTTTATTTAATGTAAACCTCCGGGGCAACAGAGAAAAAAGGCTTTTTTTTCCTGCATGATTTTATGACTATAAAAATGCAGTAAAAATGAAGAAATGAACCGCTGTGAGCACCTCAGATGGCAGCGTGTAGCAGTCCCAGGGGTCCATTCTGCAGCCTGAACTTCACGCAGAGCCCTGGAACCAGGACCGACGGCCAGAGCCTGGGGCCTTGGCGGGGCGAGAGGAGAGGTGTGGGGGGAGAGGTGTGTGGCGGGGGAGACACCCACTCCTAGTGCGCACACATGCATGGCAGCATATGTGTGACACTGTGTGTGTGTATGCGTGAGCAGGTGCGTGTGCATGTATGACCGTGGGTGTGTGTGCATGTGACCATGTGTGTGTGAGCGTGAGACCATGTGCGTGTGTGAGAGTATGCGTGTGTATGTGTGAGGAGGTGCAGGTGGGTGTATGAGCTTGTGTGACTGTGCATGTCACTGAGCGTGCATGAGCACGTGTGTGAGCGTGACAGCATGTCTGTGTGTATGTGTGTGTATGTGAGCAGGTGCATATGTGTGGGTACAAGTATGTGGGTATGCATGTGACCACGTGGGAGCATGCATGACCACATGTGTCAGCGTGAGAGCATGTGCGTATGTGTATATGCGTGAGCAGGTGCGTGTTGGTGTATGAGTGTGCATGTGACCATGTGTGAGCATGCATGACCACGTGTGTGTCAGTGTGAGAGCATGTGTGCGCGTGTGTGTGTATGCATCAGCAGGTGTGTGTTGGTGTATGAGTGTGTGTGGGTGTGCATGTGACCATGTGTGAGCATGCATGACCCTGTGTGTGTGTGTGTGTGAGAGCATGTGCATATGTGTGTGTATGTGTGAGCAGGTGCATTGGTGGATGAGTGTGTGTTCATGTGACCATGTGTGAGCATGCATGACCACGTGTGTGTGTGTCAGCATAAGAGCACGTGTGTCTGAGTATGCGTGTATGTGTGAGCAGGTATGTATGTGTTTATTACCATGTGTGTGTGCATGTGACCATGTGTGAGTATGCATGACGTGTGAGCATGTGAGTGTGAGAGCATGTACGTGAGTGTTGTGTATGTGTGAGCAGGGGCATGTGGATCTACGACGGTGTGTGTGTGCATGTGACCATGTGTGACTCAGTGTGCATGAGCACTGTGTGAGCGTGTATGTCAGTGTGAGACCGTGTGTGCATATGCACAAGGGCAACAGGGGTGGCTGGCCTGGGCGTGCAGGGAGCTGGGTGTGGGGACTGTGCCGTCCACTGCTAGGTCTCCCCCAAATGCCCACGAGGCAGAGCTCATGCTCAGAGCCACCCTGAGCCTCAGGGAGGGCACTGAACTGTGCCACAGCCGTCCTATCCCCAGGCCCGGCTGCAGGGCAGCCCTCCCAGGCCAGGACACCTGTACATACCTTCCTGGCAAAGGGCCGTGCTGGGGCGGCTCCAGCCCTAGGTCACCAGGGCCAGGGACCCCATTTGCCCATCTGCTGCCCAGGAGGTTTGCCTTAAAAAAAAACAGGATGAGGTCACCCAGAGGCCAAGCCTCCCGGCCGTGACCCAGGAGACACACCTGGTGATATCAAGAGTCCAGGAGAACATTAGACCACAGGCCTTACGGCATCCACACCTGTCTCAAGTGAGAATCACAGACCATAAGCCTGCTCAATCATACCAGGTAAACACCACAGACCGTGGCCTTGCCTCACCCACAAAAGGTGAGTATCACAGACCATGGATCAGCTCTAGCCACACCAGGAGAACATCACAGACCATGGATTGGCTTTATTCACACCAGGTGAGCATCTCAGACCATGGATCAGCTCCATCCACACCAGATGAGCATCACAGACCACGGATCAGCTCCATCCACACCAGGTGAGCGTCACAGACCATGGATCAGCTCCATCCACACCAGGTGAGCGTCACAGACCATGGATCAGCTCCATCCACACTAGGTGAGCATCACAGACCATGGATCAGCTCCATCACACCAGGTGAGTATCACAGACCATGGATCAGCTCCATCCACACCAGGTGAGCATCTTAGACCATGGATCAGCTCCATCCATACCAGGTGAGCATTTCAGACCATGGATCAGCTCCATCCACACCAGGTGAGCATCTCAGACCATGGATCAGCTCCATCCACAGCAGGTGAGCGTCTCAGACCATGGATCAGCTCTATTCACACCAGGTGAGTATCACAGACCATGGATCAGCTCCATCCAAAGCAGGAGAACATCACAGACCATGGATCAGCTTTATTCACACCAGGTGAGCATCTCAGGCCACCATGGATCAGCTCCATCCACACCAAGTGAGTATCACAGACCATGGATCAGCTCCATCCACACCAGGTGAGCATCTCAGACCAGGGATCAGCTCCATCCACACCAGGTGAGCATCACAGATCGTGGATCATCTCCATCCATAGCAGGTGAGTATCTCAGACCATGGATCAGTTCCATCCACACCAGGTGAGCATCTCAGACCAGGGATCAGCTCCATCCACACCAGGTGAGCGTCTCAGACCATGGATCAGTTCCATCCACACCAGGTGAGCATCGCAGACCATGGAGCAGCTCCATCTACACCAGGTGACCATCACAGACCATGCATCAGGTCCATCCATACCAGGTGAGTACATCAGACCATGAATCAGCTCCATCTTCCTCTTCTTCCCTCTCCTCCAGCCCTCTGCCCACAACCTCCCTGAACCTAGGCGAGGGCCAGAGGTTACCAAGTTCCCATCCAGCCGTGACCCTCTGCAGCCAGCCGCCTCCCATCCAGCTGAGCTGAGTCGACTGTGGCATCAGAGCCAACCTGTGAGGCTGAGTGGGGCTGAGGGTGGCTGGGGAGCCCTGCCTTGGGAAACAATGATGGCAGATGCCTGCTGACCAGTTCACTCCCACACAGCGGCTGCCTGATCCTGGTGCCAGCTGTTGGCTTCCATTAGTGGAGAGAGATTGTTCCTTCCATTTCTGTGGCAGCTGCTGGAATGCAGGCAGACACTTTGCGATTTCAAATCCCCAACCACCAGAGCCACAGACGAATGAGGAAGCCGGGGTGGGGGCTGCCTGCTCCTGGAGCTTCCAGAGGGAACAGCCCATGTCACATTTTTTGGGGGGGGGTGGCTGCAACTTCCATGAGTGTGAGCTGCCTGCCTCCATCCTAATTTTTCACGCCCCTCTGTTTTTTCAGAGTTTCACTCTTGTCATCCAGGCTGGAGTGCAATGGTGCGATCTTGGTTCGCCACAACCTCCACCTCCCGGGTTCAAGCGATTCTCCTGCCTCAGCCTCTCAAGTAGATGAGATTACAGGCATGCGCCACCATGCTCAGCTAATTATGTATTTTTAGTAGAGACGAGGTTTCTCTACTAAATTTAATTTTTAAGTTTTTTGCAGAGACAGGGTCTTGCTATGTTGCCCAGGCTGGTCCTGAACTCCTGGGCTCAAACGATTCACCCACCTTGGCCTCCCAAATAGCTGGGATTACAGAAACATGCCATCATGCTCTGCTAAGGTTTTGTAGCGATGGGGACTGCAGGAAGGGGACCCTCGCTGGCCATCGTGCCACGAGCGTACAATAAACAAAGGAAAACACACACATTTATCCCTGACGCATTTGGGGTCATCCTTACTACAGTGTCTGATCTCCATGGGCTGGAGCCAGACGTCACCATCTAAACTAAATCCTTATTGACTAACAACTTAAAACTTTTCTAAACAGGTGAAAGCCATGGAAAGCTGGCACATGCCTGTGAGCAAATCTAGCTCAGATATCTCGGTGAAAGTACAAGGACATAGAATGTACTACGTGTCTGTGAGCACGGCGTGTCTAACAGCTACTTAGGATAGGGCTTCACAAAGAGTTTTTAACACACTTACGATTTATTCTTTAACAACAACAAAAAACTTTAAAGAACAAAGTTTCCTACTTCCCAAACCCAGGCAGATCTTGAACTCTTGGCCCCAAGCGATTCTCCCACCTCTACTTCCTAAAGGGTTGGAGATATCATAGTTCACTGCAGCCTCGACCTCCTGGGCTCAGGTGATCCCCCATCTCAGCTTCCTGAGTAGGTAGGACTACAAGCATGCGTCGCCATACCTGGTGAATTTTTATTTTTTTTTGTAGACACTGCGTCTTGCTATGTTGCCCAGGCTAGTCTTGAACTCATGTGCTCAAGCAATTCGCCCACCTTGTCTGCCCAAGTAGATAGGTTTACAGAAATACATCATAGTGCTCGGCTTTTTTTTTTTTTTTTTTTTTTTGACTGAGTCTCACTCTGTCTCCCAGGCTGGAGTGCAATGGCACCATCTCGCCTCACTACATCCTCCACCTCCCGGGTTCAAGTGATTCTCCTGCCTCAGTCTCCCGAGTAGCTGGGATCGCAGGCATCCGCCACCACATCTGACTAATTTTTGTATTTTTGGTAGAGACAGGGTTTCACCATTTGGCCAGGGTGGTCTCAAACTCCTGACCTCAGGTGATCTGCCCACCTTGGCCTCTCAAAGTGCTGGTATTAGAGTCATATGCCACCCTTCCTGGCCTTTTTAATTTTTTCCCCTTTCTTTCCTATTTCTGCAATATGTCCCTGAGTGTGGAAATATCTCACCAGCACAAATACACCATTAACCATGTCCCCTCTGCTGAGTGACGTGGGCATCAGATATCACATATATTATCGGATCCTTGTCTTCCAATTTAATGGCCTCCCATTATTTCTGCAGAGAAGGTGAAAGCTCGTCTTCAACACCCTTAATCAGAGGCATCTCCCCACAACCCCGGTTGCCACCCGCCATGCAGATGTCAAATCCTCGACAGACAGCAAATGTCCACGAGAGGCCTTCCTGGCACTGTTTATCAGTCCATGCCGAATCAGAGTGTCATATGTGACCAACCCGTGAAGTTCCTGCCTGCAGCTGATGTAAATGCTAATAGGGCCGATGGCCCAAGATTGTCAGAGATTGATTCAGACAGGTGACTTCTTCTCCTTATAATCCTTCTTCTTTGTATGGTAATGAGACCACATTTTCAGACTAGCAGATCGCCTGACGTCAGGAGTTCGAGACCAGCCTGGCCAACATGGTGAAACCCCATCTCTACTAAAATACAAAAATTAGCTGGGCGTGGTGGTGGGAGCCTGAAATCCCAGCTATTTCAGGAGGCTGAGGCAGGAGAATCGCTTGAACGAGGGAGGCGGAGGTTGCAGTGAGCCGAGATCATGCCACTGCACTCCAGCCTGGGCAATAAGAATGAAACTGCATCTCAAAAAAAAAAAAATCCAAAAAACAGCACAAAACACTAGGGAAGTTAAGAGAAGGCAAAATGATTATCTCTAAATATTTCTACCCTTTAGAGGAACTCTCTGTTGGGAGAACTGTCTGCAGACTTTCAGAATAAATCAGAGATTCACTCACACACACGCAAACACACTCTCTCTCCCGGGGTCGGTGCCAGCACCCTCACCACCCCCAGGCCTGTGTAGTCAGCCTGTGCCATGCCATGCTGCTGTGATGCCAGACTCAAAGCTACTTGACGAATGGTGTCGGTGAGCTTAATTTATTACTGTAATTATTGTGATAATTTAGAGGAGATAAATTGAAATCTATTAGAATTTAATGTAAAAAGCCGTAATTAGTTTGCCTGTGAGAGGAGGAAAGAGACATCCCGGACCACGGAAAATCCATTAAGCCAATTACGACGTGATCGTGGCAGAGAGAACCAGGCCCTTTGCCTGCTTCTACCCTGCGCACACAAATTCATCTGTCTCATCCTTCATTAATTTAATAAACACACCAAGGCAGAAAGATGGGAGAATTCCTTAATCATCATAATGAATGCGTGTGTTCAGCGTTGGCTGTTGGGGATGCATCGCGGGAGGAGGGAGCTGGGAAGGGGAAAACGCATTACTTTTGAGCAATTAGCATGCACATGATAAAACAGCAGCAAAGTGTCTCTCTGTGCATGCCATCATTATACACAATAGCAGAGTCTGTCTCTGTACATGCCATCATTATACAAAACAGCAAAGCGTCTCTCTGCACATGCCGTCAGTATACAGAACAGCAAAGCGTCTCTCTGCACATGCTATGATTATACACAACAGCGAAGCGTCTCTCTGCACATGCCGTCATTATACACAACAGCAAAGCGTCTCTTTGCACATCCCTTCAGTATACAGAACAGCAAAGCATCTCTCTGCACATGCTATGATTATACACAACAGCAAAGCGTCTCTGTGCACATGCCATCATTATACACATCAAACTGTCTCTGTGTACATGCTGTCATTACACAGAACAGCAAAGCGTCTCTCTGCACATGCCGTCATTATACACAACAGCAAAGCGTCTCTCTGCACATGCCATCATTATACACATCAAACTGTCTCTGCGTACATGCTGTCATTATACAGAACAGCAAAGCGTCTCTCTGCACATCCCATCAGTATACAGAACAGCAAACCATCTCTGCACATGCCATGATTATACACAACAGCAAAGCGTCTCTGTGCACATTCCGTCATTATACACAACAGCAAAGCGTCTCTCTGCACATGCCATCATTATACACATCAAACTGTCTCTGTGTACATGCCGTCATTATACAGAACAGCAAAGCGTCTCTGTGCACATGCCGTGATTATACACAACAGCAAAGCGCCTCTGTGTACATGCTGTCATTATACAGAACAGCAAAGCGTCTCTCTGCACATCCCATCAGTATACAGAACAGCAAAGCGTCTCTCTGCACATGCCATCAGTATACAGAACAGCAAAGCATCTCTCTCCACATCCCATCAGTATACAGAACAGCAAACCATCTCTGCACATGCTATGATTATACACAACAGCAAAGCGTCTCTGTGCACATGCCATGATTATACACAACAGCAAAGCGTCTCTCTGCACATGCCATCATTATACACATCAAACTGTCTCTGTGTACATGCCGTCATTACACAGAACAGCAAAGCGTCTCTCTGCACATGCCGTCATTAGACACAACAGCAAAGTGTCTTTCAGCACATGCCATCAGTATACACAACAGCAAAATGTCTCTGCACGTGCCGTCATTACACACAACAGCAAAGTGTGTCTCTCGGCAGATGCCGTCATTATACACTTCAAAAAAAAAAAACAAAAAAAGACAAAAAATACTTAAGTGTGTGCACGCATGTGTGTGTGTGTGCACACGGGTACCCACGTGCTCAGGGCTGTCCCATAAAACGGAAGGAAAGCGCCTGGCTAATAAGACCCCCGCATGCTGCCCCAGCAATTCCCAGCGGTGCAAAAATCAGAACCTACCCTGTTGCAATTAAAATATATATATTTAAAGAAGCCGGTAACTGCTAGCACCTATTTACTGTCAAATTAATTCAGTGTCTGTGCGGATGCCATCTGTATCAGCAGCACGAGAGGGTGTCACCGGCTTTAGGATGCATGAGAAGAACAGAGCCCGCTGTTTTGTTTGATGGCTCTGATCATGTGTACAAACTAAGCCAGTGCAACACACATATCATAGATTTTCTCATAATTACCTGACCTGTTACGGCGTGTCAGTCTTCCGTCAAACACACTGGTTTTATGTCAGAAGCTGTGTGGGCATTTTCTGCTTTGATCATTCCGTATTCTGCAAATGTCAGCCTTACTGTGTTTTAATTGACTCTGGGGTAGCATTAGGGAAAAAAAAAAAAAAAAAAAGGCACCTTCTACTCCAGTTGCTGCTGCCTGACGAGGCTGACAACATGGCATTTGCGAACGCTGGGTCTGCCGTGGCTCTCGGGGACCACGCATTCTCCCCTCCACACCTCTCCGAGGGGTACAACAAAATGATGTGAAAACATGGGTTCAGGTAGCACCTCTCTGCGGAGCCCACCTGTCCCTGCTCCCCGCCACCCTACACGTCCAAGGGCCACCCCGCTGCTGTCCCTGTTGGAACCCTGGATGGTGTCGGGGTGAAGGCACAGAATCCCCGATCAAAGCCAGCATGAGTGTGCCTGAAGACGGGGTCACTGGTCCGCAACGCACGTACCAGCAACCACAGAAAGGATTTCTGTATTTAGATGGAAGTTCCCGCAGTATTGCTTTTTTTTTTTTTAATTAAAAAAAAAACCACACACACACAAAACAATTCTCCTGCCTGAAAATGTGGGCTGAGAACCGATCGCAAACATTTCAACGCAGAGGTCAATTTATTTTGTCTTGAGTTTGCAGAGACAGAAAATCTCCGCACTGTCAGGATGTAACCCAACGCTCCCTGCCTCGTTAACCCAGCGTGACTGGGGAAAAGCTGTCTTCATCACGCACCCCGTGATAGACAAGCCCCCCATCTCCCCCCTCCAGCCGCTAACGAACCCCCCAGCCACCCCCCTGCCATTCCAATGCATGTCTGCAGCTCAGAATCACGGCCTCCTGCTCTCTCTGTGTGATTTTCTGTGTCCAGCTCTCTCAGAACACCGAAATGAAGAAAAGAACCCGCTGAGCGGAAAACAGAAACGTTACAACCAGCGTTTATTTGGGAGGGTTACGGAGGACGTTTGTCATCCTGGAAGTCACGTATACTTCTTAGTTGGTAAATGCCAATTACCCTGATGGCTGAATGTCTGTGAAGAAACACAGGAGTGAATGTATCGGGATCTGTGGACGGGTGTCCAAGGAAGGCAGGAAGCTGATCGAGTCCCTCGAATCAGACACTTCCTTGGGCGTGCCTAGAATGTGAGGGGCAGTGACGAAAAATTCCCCAGAGGCCCCCAGACATGGGACATTGGTGAAAATGACAAGGTGAAGAATGGAGGTGGGAAGGAGGCTGGCTGACTCTCCTTCTGGAAACTCAGTGCGTTTGTCAGGTGGGGATCTCATAACAAAACACGGATGCTGGGCGCAGTGGCTCACGCCTGTCATCCCAGGACTTTGGGAGGCCGAGGCGGGCAGATCATGTGAGGTCAGGAGTTCGAGACCAGCCTGCCCAACATGGTGAAACCCCATCTCTACTAAAAACACGAAATTAGCCGGGCATAGTGGCACATGCCTGTGGCCCCAGCTACTCGGGAGGCTGAGGCAGGAGAATGGCTTGAACCCGGAAGGCGGACGTTGCGGTGAGCCGAGATCACACCACAGCACTCCAGCCTGGCCGGCGAGAGCAAAACTCTGTCTCAAAAAAAAAAAAAAAAAGTAGATATTTATTTCCTGTGGTTTTGGACACTGGAAATGTTACCATCTGTGTGTCAGCAGATTCAGTTACTGCTGAGGATTCTCTTCCTGGTTTGCAGACAGTATCCTTACCCGGCAGACGGAGACAGAATGCTGGTGTCCCTCCTTCTGCGTATAAGGACACTCATCCTATCATGAGGACCAGATCCTCAAGACGCAATCGAATCCTAATGACCTTCCAAAGGTTCCGTGTCCAAATACCACCCCGTTGCAGATGAGGGCTCCAAGCTGTGCATTTTAGTGGGATTCTTTTTTTTTTTGAGACCAAGTTTCGCTCTGTCACCCAGGCTGGAGCGCAGTGGCGCGATCTCAGCTCACGGCAACCTCCGCCTCCCGGGTTCAAGCGATTCTCCTGTGTCAGCCTCCTGAGTAGCTGGGGGCCACAGGTGGCCGCCACCACGTCCAGCTTTTTTTTTTTTTTTGTATTTTTAGTGGAGACGGGGTTCACCATGTTATCCAGGCTGGTCTCGATCTCCTGACCCCGTGATCTGCCTGCCTCGGCCTCCCAAAGTGTTGCGATGACAGGCGTGAGCTACCACGGATGGCCCTTGGAGGGATATTTAGTCCACAGCGCCAAGACGGAATCCAGCTGGTTACATCTGGAATGTCTATTTTTTTTTCTGTCACTCTTTTTTTTTTTTTTTTTGAGACAAGTTACTCGCTCTGCCCCCCAGGCTGGCGTGCAGTGGCGCCATCTCTGCTCACCGCAGCCTCCGCCTCCCAGGTTTGAGCGATTCTCCTGCCTCAGCCTCCCAGGCAGCTAGGATCACAGGAATGTGCCAGCACATCCAGTTAATTTTTGTACTTTTAATAGTGACGGGGTTTCACCATAATGACCAGGCTGGTCTCGAACTCCTGACCTCAGGCGATCCTCCTCCCTCAGCCTCCCAAAGTGCTGGGATTACACATGGGACCCTCCACGCCTGGTCTATTTTTGTATCTTACTGTAGAGATAATGGTCCCTGGAGATGCCCACATTTCTTCCTGCCCCCAATCCTCCCTCTAGCTAAAAACGCCTGCCTTTATTTTTAAAACAGGTATTATAGGTTTAAACTCAATCAACAGTATCACGACGTCAGGGAGAAGGGGGTCAGTGGCTCACGCCTGTCACCCCAACACTTTGCGAGACCGAGGCGGGCAGATCCCCTGAGGTCAGGAGTTTGAGACCAGGCTGGCCAACATGGTGAAACCCCGTTTCTACCAAAAAACAAGCAAACAGGACATGAGGCAGGCTTCAAGGTGGTTGGACCCCAGCTACCCATCGGGATGAACACCCACAAAAGCAGAATTCCTGAGACAGACACAGCCTGGAGTTCATTATCGAGAAAAATCCGCCCAACATGGCGGCAGCCAGATGGATCCGGTGATGATAGGTTCATGTACTTGGCGGAGAACCCCTCTCTCTAACAAACCCTCCCCAAGTCCAGGAACCACGCGAACAGGCTGCACTTTATTACCCAAGGCCTTCATTGAGCATGTCGTCAGCCATTGCACTAAACCCAGGCCAAAGTTACGTCCTGAAAGATCAACGCTGTTCATGCAAAATTATTTCTGCTTTTGCAGTTACCTGCAAACAGTCAAACACCCACATTGCAGGCAACGGATCAGGACAGCTGGGGGGAGCCTCCAGCAACTTCTCTGCGGCTCCTTATTTAGAGGAATGTTCGGCTCACCGCAGCCTTCCCTCTCTAAAGGTTCAACTGGCCACAGTGACTCTCGTCCTGGGTTGGTCTTTGGTGCTGAGACCAACATTTTCTTTTTTTCTTTTTCGCTTCACTTCCTTTTTTCCTTCCTTCCTCCCTTCCCTCCTTCCTTCCCTCTCTCTCTCTATCTCTCTTTGTTTGCAGTGTGTCGCTCTGTCGCCCAGGCTGGAGTGCAGTGGTGCGATCTCGGCTCACGGCAGCCTCCACCTCCTGAGTTCAAGAGATCCTCCTGCCTCAGCCTCCTGAGTAGCTGGGGTTATACACGTGAGCCACCATGCCTAATTTTTTTTTTTTTTTTGAGACGGAGTCTCGCTCTGTCGCCAGGCTGGAGTGCAATGGCACAATCGTGGCTCGCTGCAACCTCCGAATCCTGGTTCAAGCGATTCTTCCGCCTCAGCCTCCTGAATAGCTGGGACCACAGGTGCGTGCCACCACACATGGCTAATTTTTTTGTATTTTTAGTAGAGACAGAATTTGACCATGTTGGCCAGGATGGTCTCCATCTGTTGACCTCGTGATCCGCCCGTCTCAGCCTCCCAAAGTGCTGGGATGACACACGTGAGCCACCGCGCCCGGCGCCTAATTTTCTTATTGTTTTTTATTTATTTATTTTAAGACGGAGTCTCGCTCTGTCACCCAGGCTGCACTGCAGTGGCATTATCTCGGTTCACCATAACCTCTGCCTCCTAGGTTGAAGCGATTCTACTGTCTCAGCCTCCCAAGTAGCTGGGATGACAGGCGCCTGCCACCACACCCAGCTAATTTTTTGTCTTTTTTTTTTATTAGAGACAGGCTGTCACCATATTGGCCAGGCTGGTCTTGAACTCCTGGCCTCAGATGATTGCCTGCCTCTGCTCCCAAAGTGCTGGGACTAAGGCAGGAGCCACTGTGCCTGGCTTTTTTTTTTTTTTTTTTTTTTTTGAGATGGAGTCTTGCTCTGTTGCCCAGGATGGAGTGCAGTGGTGCGATCTCAGCTCACTGTAACCTCCATCGCCCGGGTTCAAGCCATTCTCCCGCCTCAGTCTCCTGAGTAGCTGGGATGACAGGCACCCACCAGCATGCCTGGCTAATTTTTTAAATTGTGTCTTTAGTAAAGACGGGGTTTCACCATGTTGGCCAGGCTGGTCTCAAACTCCTGACCTCAGGTGATCCATCTGCCTCTGCCTCTCAATCTGCCGGGATTACAGGCAAGAGCCACTGTGCCGATCTTCATTTATAGGAAGAGGACTCAGGTTTGACAAGGCTCTTTGAGGATCTGATGAAGGCTGTGGATTTGCTCAACCTTAAAATCCTACAAAATTGCTCAACCCTAAAAAGTGTGTACATTTTAAAATATTTCTATATGCAAATTCAGGGAGTCTGCATTCTTCATAAAGCCACCTTTGGATGTGATAGTTAGAAGTTTGCATTAAAAGAACTTTGTGGTAGACAGAATAATGAACCCTAGAGATGTCCTAATTCCTGTGTGGGAGACGGAATAATGGCCCAAGGAAGTCCCCAGGTGGGAGACAGAATAATGGCCCTAAAGATGTCCACATCCTAATCCCATGTGGGAGACAGAATAATGACCCAAAGATGCCCACGTCCTAATCTCCATGTGGGACACAGAATAATCACCCAAAGATGCCCACGTCCTAATCTCCATGTGGGACACAGAATAATCACCCAAAGATGTCCACGTCCTAATCCCATGTGGGAGACAGAATAATGACCCAAAGATGCCCACATCCTAATCCCATGTGGGAGACAGAATAATGGCCCCAAAGATGTCCACGTCCTAATTCCATGTTGGAGACAGAATAATGGCCCCAAAGATGTCCACGTCCTAATCCCATGTGGGAGACAGAATAATGGCCCCAAAGATGCCCACACCCTAATCTCCATGTGGGAGACAGAATAATGCCCCCAAAGATGTCCATGTCCTAATCCCCATGTGGGAGACAGAATAATGGCCCAAGGAAGTCCCCAGGTGGGAGACAGAATAATGGCCCTAAAGATGTCCACATCCTAATCCCATGTGGGAGACAGAAT
>CAUYLZ010055453.1:0-26230 GCA_963573645.1 Pithecia hirsuta | reverse complement strand
TCCTCTGCTGGGTAGCTCCCAGTTTGTGGGCAACAGAAATTCATCTGAAATTGCGGCGTCCACTCGCTCTCTGCGCTTTCCCTGGGAGCTACAATCCTGAGCTGCTGCTAATCGGCCCTCTTGGATCTCTCTCTGCCCGGTGATGAAGTTGTTTCTGTGTCTTAGTTTTCGTTTGGCAGACGCCCCTTCCCACAGAGCTGGACCTTCCCGGTTCGGCTGTGCTTGCTGTGAAATGCTCAGTCCTCAGTGTTTCCCATTGCTGTTCTCCTTGCGGGGATGGGAGCAGCCAAGCCCGACTCAAAGGGCACCCCGTCCCGTATACTCCGCACCGAGACGCGCCGCGCCGGGGCTCCGGTAAAACAGCCGCGCCGGCCAAAAAAGTCGCGCTGGTGACCCGTGTGGCTCCTCCGCTGGGAATCTCCCGGTCTGTGGGCAACAAAAATTCGTCTGAAAGTGCGGCTTCCACTCGCTCTCTGTGCTTTCACTGGGAGCTACATTCCTGAGCTGTTGCTAATCCGCCATCTTGGATCGCTCCTCCAGGTGTTCTTTAGGTGGGTGATGTCACCAAGATTGGGAATTGCTGCAAGAATAGGGAGTTAGAGTTGGAAGCCTTCTGCCGAAAAGGACCGTCTGAGCCTGCTATGGTTTCAGTGATTGTATCCCCTTCAAAACTCATGTTGAAACATGTTAAGAGGTGAGGCCTTTAGGTGGTGGTTAGATCATGAGGGCTTCACCTTCTAGGATAGGATTAGCACCTCTAAAAAGACATGAGGAAGTGAATTTGCTTCCTTTTGCCCTTCTGTCCCTTCCATCATGTAAGAACACAGCAACAACATATTGGAAGCAAAGGGAAGCCCTCACCAAACACTGAGCCTGCTAGTGCATTGATCTTGGACCTTCTAGTATTCAGAACTATGGGAAATAAAGTATTGTTTATAAATGACCACGCTGATGGTATTTCGTTGTAGCAGCACAAAAGGCCTAAGATAGAACAGGACTTTGAACATTTGTGCAGGCTTTGGGACACAGCCTGCAAAGGATGAGAGTCAGTCATCTTACTGGGGGATTTCTCTTGTCTTGGTGCCTACTCATTTACTCCCAGAGAGACGACTCAGTGTTTGTGAAGCCAATTCCCCTGGCAGGTAGTCCTTAGCATTTAACATGGGTCCTGGAAAGAGCTGGGACCTTGCTTAAGCTTCTTTGCCCTGGCTGCCATGTTGGCCCTGGGTTTGCCTTTGGTCACAGGTGTGGAGGTACAGGCCTGATGACTGTCTTCACTAGTAGAATGAAGAGGGCCATTAACACAGGTGGATGGACCACTGACGGGCTTGGGACACATGATGCAATGCTTGAATTTTCACTCAACCATTTCTGTGCCAGTGAATCATAAAGTCTTAGAACGTTAAAGTTGAAAGGCAATTTTTAGATCATCTATCCCCCCTCAATTAGGAGAGAGTGGGTCAGGCTAATGTGCTTTAGAGGGGAAAATGTCATAAAAAAGCCTGCAAGTAAGGGGTATTATGGACTAGGGGTGAGAGTAGAGATGACTGAGTATGATGGACTTCATGCCAAGTGAAAAATGATCTAAATCAGTGGTTTACTAACTGCGTTTTATATCAGTATTGGAAAAGTTATGTAAGGAAGAAATGCAGATTTCTAGGCTCCACCCCAGCCTGAGGAAATTAGAATTTCTAGAAGTAGGATCTGGGAATCTGTATTTTTGCTATGATCCTCAGGTGATTTTTTGTGCCCAGTAGTGGCCTTACAATCAAACTTGGGAAACTCTGATTTAAATAGATTCAATCAAATAATTTCCACATCACAAGTATGAGAGTCAGAGGAACCTGGGGTGCTACTTTGCTGGATATCTGTACTCTGGGCAAAGGGAGAGAGCAGATAATATGCTGGGTGGTTAATTATGTTGGCATTTATTCATTCTGAACTGTTTACAAAAGTAATTAGAAGCCAGATTAGGTGTGATGCTCACTGACCTTTAAGGAGAACTTGGCATCAAACAACTTAAAAAAAAAAAAAAAAAGAGGAAATGCCTATATCAAAGGTTAATCAGAGCAAAACACAGCATGGTTAGCTGGGGATCTCTAGCTTGCAAAAAGAAGGATTTGGTATTAAGAATGAGAATTAGGAAATAGAAGATAATCTCTTTCGAGTCATTGTTTTTCTGGATTTGGAATGATCCTTTTCCCAGACCTGAGTCTTTCTTGGCTGGCCTAACAATTTTCTGCCTGACATTGCTGGGAAGATCTTTTCAATGGTAAATTTAGAGCTCTTGCTCCATGTGGTTACATAATCAAACTGGATCACTGACTATTCTTACCTCATCTTCTAGAGACTGTATGGAACCCTACCTTCCTTTAGATGATGGCAAATCCTCCAGGGCCCCATGGAATGGTTCTCTCCCTTGCCTTTAAGTTCTTCTCCCCAGCTAGGGTTCACAGGACTACTTTCTTGACAATCCCTCAAAGCTGACTATGTGACCTGAGGTGTCTCCCAACTCTACCTCACCTTTGCCCTTCCATATCCATTTTCTGCCTGCTCTGCACCTTGGGAGGCTGCCTCCTGTAGACTATGTTGTTGGGGCTTCTTTGCTAGCTGACTTCCTGCTGGCAAACGAAGCAGGATTAACCAGCAGGAAGTCCCTGACAGGGGGTGCTAAGGTGTTGCCTAGTAGTTCCTTGCCAGGGTCCTAGGAAGTTCCCATGACTACAGCTCCCACTGCGTAGCTGCACTGCTGTGGCTGGGGGCCCTCGCTGGGCTCCTGTGGCGCTATTTTGTCCTTTTGCCCCTTCCCACCTGCCTGCTGTGATGGCTCCCTCTGTTGGCAGTTGCTGGATGCCTCATCCATGTGTGGTAGCTTTCTTTCCCCTGTACACATCTCAGTACATACTCCAGCTGGGAAAATCTTTTCAGTCTAACACTGTGTTCTTTCCCAGCCTGATAAATTTTTCTTGTACAGTGGTCAAACAAGAAAGCAAACCGTCTTCTGCCTGTCTCAGTGCAACCGTGAAGATCACGTGAGATAGTCCCTGTGGTGGTGTGTGTGCTTCAGCAATGCAGAGCGTTGAACTATAAGGTGGCATCATAGTTACTGCTCTGGTGATTATTATTAAGGTCCGAGACATCTTTATAACCTTAAAGCATTTTGGACAGCTTTCAATATTTGATATTTACACAGTAAATACTACTTGATTAATTCAGGGAGCTGGAAGTAGGGAGTACTGACAAGTACATTTACCTACTTTCAAGTGTACAGACTCATTATGTTTCTGGAAGTTACAAGAGAGTCTAATTTCATTCTCTTTGTTATTAATGAAAATTCCTCCCAGATTCTGGGAACAGGTTGATGTACAGCCCTAGTTTTCAGTTATATCAGTTTTCATTTATGTCTGAGTTCCATAAGTATTTTGTGGAGTTGTCAGAAGTTATGTTAGGGTTTACTGGCAAGATTTCAGTTTAACCTGGAAAACCTTGAATATGCAAGTTTCTAAATGACTGCACATATGTCATAATTTATCTAAGCATTGCCTCATTGTTAGAAAATTAGATTGTTTCCAGTTTTGCTCTATGATGAAGCAATAGAGTGATCATCTTTGCACTCACAGCAGTCTGCACATCATTCAACAATACCATCACTGCTCAGGTCAGAGGCTGGTGGATATAGCCGTAAACAAGGCAAAGCCATGCTCTTGTGAGTTTATATACTAGATGGGGAGGCAGACAATAAACAAACACAATGAGTAAATGTGGTAAAGCAGGGTAAGAGTGGTAGGGAAGAGAGGCATCTAAAATAGGGTAATCACAGAAGCCCTTCTGATATGGAAACATTTGGGTAGAGAACTGAATGACGTGAGGGACCAAGCCAAATATCTAGGGAAAAGCATTCTTGGCAGAGGGAACAGCCTTTGCAAAGGCCTGGAGGCAGGAAAGTGCTTAACATAGTTGAGGAACAGCAAGGAGGTCAATGGAACTGGAGTGGAATGAGTGAGGGGGATAGTAGTAAGAAGTGAATTAGAGGGAGAAATGGCGGCAAAATCTTCAAGGGTGTTATAGGCCAATATAAAGACTCTCACTGGTCCTTATAGTGATGGAAGACCTTGACAGGTTTGAAGCAGGAGAGTGACATGAGGAGACTTTCATTTTAAAAGGCTCTCTTTAGCTGCTGTATGAAAATGTTCTGAAGAGGGTAGGGTAGAGTGAGGGTGGCCAGGTGGGAGGCTTTGGGGATAATTCAGGGAGAGATGAGGGTGGCTTGGATCAGAGTTGTCTAAATGAATGTCATGAGAAATGATTGGATTCTGGGTATGTTTCAAAGGCAGAGGTGGCCGATTTTAATCATAGATTGGATGCAGGATATGAAAGATGGAAGTTGAGGATGGCTTAGGTTTTGTCCTGCATAATGCCTGTTGAGGGATAAATAAATATTTAGTCAGGGCAGTGGTTCTTAAGTGGAGGTGATTTTACTCTCCAGGGGACATCTGGCAATGTATAGAGATAGTTTTGTTTGTTACCCTGGGGGTGGGGAGATGTGTACTACAGACTTCTAGTGGGCAGAGGCCATGCATGCTGCTAAACCTACAGTGCACAGGACAGTTTCCATAATAAAGAATGATCCAACTCCAAGTGTTGATAATGCTGAGGATGAGAAACCTAGAGTTAGGGAGATCACTAGAGTTTTTTTCTCAGCCTCTTTCTTCTCTTGGCTTTGTTCTCCTCTCCACTCTGGATGGGTTTCTTTGTTGCTTCTTGTACACGTTAAGAAATGGCTGACCCAGCTCTTCCCTTTACCCTTCCCCGAACGCGACCTTTAAGCTCTCACATCCAAATTCAACTCACTATATATAGTCTCTTTGTTCCAGTTCCACACTTTCGGGAGAGAGACATTGATTATCCCAGGTGTTCCTACCGCTTCAATCCAGTGTGTCAGAGGGCGGGCTTACATGGGCTCTTGTCTGCTTAAAAAAGACTGCAGGAAAGAGAGTCTGGGAAGGAATGGGGGTCACATGAGAAAATTAACTGGCGTGTCTGTTGTATGAACTTGGAGAATTCAACCTACAGATCTGATTGCTGGGGGCCCTGCTTAGCCCACAGAATTGTTAGGGCATCTGTTCATTCATCCCAGTCCTTTTAAATTATAAGAAAAGGAAACGGTATGTGAGGAAAGATGGCTAAAGATCTCCTGGGCCATATTCAGAATCTGAATTCCTACTGAGCTGGACATAAGGAGAAAGCTGCTTGCTGTGTTTTTCCTTTCCACTTCTAATTGAATTTGAATCCAGCATATCTTTGGAGGAAGTCACTTAAAGCAGCAAACACTCGTAACTAGTGACTGGCATGAAAAATAATAGTGAGACGAGACTGTGAGCATGGAATGCAATGCACGTTTATTGCGACATATGGCTCTCCTTTTGCATTTCCACTGACTGTATTATCCAGGCAGGAACTTGCTTTCAGAGAAAAAGGGGTATTCTGCAGATGGTGGCATATTGGAGTCATTGTCAGAAAGAGAAGAGATTATATCGGACTCATATTGAATCAAATGTTCATTTTTCCATGCAGTAATGAGCATTTTAGAATTTCCAGCCTGCTGTTCCACATGACTAGCACACAAAGGGTTGTCTCTGAGGACCTCCAAATGGGGCGAATACAAATTGTCTTAGGAACTGGCTGACAATGGTGAGGAGAGAGGTAGCCTGCTCAGGTGCAGGGAAGTGCCGGTGTGTTCCTGGCATGGGCAAAGCAAGACCTGGTGACCAGAATGTCCCCTTTACTCTTTCTGTGTGTTGGAAGTACCAACATTTCTCAGATCATTGAGGTGAACTTTTCAAAGTCCCTGCAGTTGAGCAGTTATCAACTAATAATTAAGACATAAAAGGCCACTTGCACTTTTAAAAAACAGGTTTATTGAGATGTAATTCTCATACAATTCATCAATTTAAAATGTATAGCTCAATTGTTTTTAGAATATTCATAGTGTTGTGCATCTATCATTATAATAGATTTTAGAACATTTTCATTATTCTCAAAAGAAAACCCATACCCATTTCCCCAAAACACCAGCCATAGGCAACTACTAATTTACTTTCTGTCTCTATACATTTGCCTATTCTAGAAATTTCATATAAATGGAATCATGCAATCTATTGTCTTTTGTTTCTGGCTTCTTTTACTTAGCGTAATGTTTTCAAGGTTTACCCATGTCATGGCATGTATCAGGACTTCATTTTTTAAATGGCTGAATAATATTCATTATATGGATATATCACATTTTGTTTATCCATTCATCAGCTGATGGACATTGGGATTGTTTTGAATATGTGGCTATTACGAATAATGCTGCTATAAACATTTGCGTGCAGGCCATTTATATTTTAGCATTAATTAGTCAACTCAAAAGTCAACTGCTCTAGGAAGTCTGCCATGATCTGCCCTCCTCCTTTGTTCCTGTCCCATTTAATTACTCTCCCTTCTCTCGGTATCTTGTATGTCTATTATTAATACTTACTCTCTGGGGTGATGGTTTATTTATTATCTCACCTGTCACCTCTTTGAAAGCAAGAATTATATCTTATTCTATCCCTAGCTCCTATTAAGTTTGCCACTAGTTCTATTTCTAACAAATTGCTGAATTTACATATATGGCCTTTGACAATGAGTATTTATATTTCACTCTTTAAGGAATTTCAGACTCTCAGTTCAGCCTGAAAATTCCACCTCTTTTTCTTTAGTCTCCTACTTATCTGTCACTCTGTGAGTGCTTTTTGGTTATGGCCGGGATTGCAAGGTGACTGGGAACTGTCTGTCTTGGTCATTTATGGTGAACCAGAAGAGGCACCAAGGGGCTTCGGAAAAATCAGATTTAAAAAAAACTTGCTTTGAAAATGTTAATCTTTTTGCATCTCCCCTTTTATTTTTCCTTTTTGAGCTTTAAAGGGAGGGAAACACCCATTGGGGTGCACCATGGGAGAGTTGATTCAGAGGAGTATTGAGGTAGGTGGAGAAGAACCCTCACAAACGTGTGGGGCTACAAGCAGAGGAGAGGCTTCTTGGACTTGGCAAAAGATGACATTGCTGTTGATGACACAGTTGAGGCTTCTCTTGAGCATCTGCTCAGCTCAAGCTGCCGTCTTTTGCATATTTCACAGGAAATTCTCAGAGCTTCCTTTAGGTCACTAGGCCTCTGTGTGCTCGACATGGCTTTTGAAGCTGCTGCAGCCCCCCACAACCAAGAGACAAATGTCACATCATCAGGCTGGCTTCTGGGCTGCCATAGCTCAGGCTGGCATTCCTTGTTCTTAGGTTGGCTACACCCCTCAATACTCTTGTCGTCACCGTTGCTTACGATCTCAGAGCAATCGCCTTCTGTTTTGAGATTGCTAATTTGCTGGCCTGTAGCCTCACTAGAATCTCTGGTTTTGGAAAATCAAGACCTTGTTTCAGTTCTGTATTCACAGGGCCAAGCACAGTGCTTGGCACTTTGTAGGTTCCCAGTGACTGTTTTTGAGTGGGTCACTTCCTGGCATTCTTTAGGGCCTAGCGGGGAGGTAGATATAAGAGGGAGGGGTTCCCCAGGTGTGGGAAATACGCATCTATGAGCATAGAATGAGACTGGAGACATTGGCACAGTTTTGTTTGGAGAAGGGCAATCTTGGAATTTAAACTTTTGTTCTGGCAAGCTTGTCTAAATGACCTTTTATGTCTTCTAGATGGGTGGTATCTCTCTATCTACTCATGGGGTGCTAGACCTTTGCATAGGGCTTCTGGAATGGTTCTAGCTCTGAACTTTTAGAAAAGGCATGCAGCTCCAGAATTATCATCCTTTCTTGATCTGGAATTCCTCAGCTTGCTGAAGGCATCTTAAAGGACCTGTTTGTTTCCACCCTAATAATAAATTCCTGGGCATGTGTGTGTAGCATTTGGTACATTTTCCAAGAGCTTTTAGAAAATTTTTTCATGGGACCCACACAGGCCCATGGGGCTGGGGCCATGACTTATCCTTCTGTCATCAGGAATGCTGACATGAGGCTGCCTACCTGGAAGACACTCAGTACATCTGGTTTCAGAGAGATTGTGGCAAGGATTTGCTTTTTCTGTTTTTACAAAAAAGGCACTGAGAATAAAATAGGTAATGGCTATTAAGAGGCAAATATAAGTTTTCTTTGTCTCTTTCACTGTGCCATACATTTCTAATCACCTTTTGATAATTAATTTGTGTTGATGGCACATGATTGCTTTAGATAGTTGGTATATTTGGTTAATAAATTCATTCCTATCTTTTCTCTGGGCTTGCTCTTTGGGGTTCCTTTGCCTTTCCATTCTGTTGCCTATGCTTTGAGAATGGGCAGCCAGGTCATCAAATCAGTGGGGTAGCTCCAAAAAACAAAACAAAGCACCCAAAATAACAAGGGTGATGTGTATCTGCAGGTTTGGAGAGAATCAACCACAGTGGTGCTTGCACACCAAATAAAATGAAATACCAAGGCTCGGAAGCCCCATCCTTGTATTGTGTAGCAGCACCGAGGGACATTTTCAGCACATGGGACACAAGGAATGACTAATGTGGGTTTCATCCTCTCCTTCAAATACTCACAAGTGATATTCACTCTGCAGTTAATCAAGTCCTACTTGACAGATTGTGCCATCTTTTCTGATGTATGCTTGTTTTTATTGTCTCCAAAGACTGTGAGCTCTGTGAGGTCATGTCTTCCATGTCTATGCAGCTCTCACAGTGCCTTCCACACACTGAAACCCAATGAAGAACTGATTTTGGACATTTGAATCAACTGGATATTTTCATTGGAATATCCCATCTTTAGTTCAAATTCAGTATGAGTTGCCTTAGTCCCCTCTTTGTTCTAAAAAGAGTTTAAGTGAGCTCACATGTCATATGATGAGATAACACAAATTAGAGATGGTGGGGGGAAATAAGAAAAACAAGAGTAGGGCCATAGAGCGGGTTCCCCAGAGGTACACATGCTGCAGGAGAACCACAGATTTGGCTTTACAAGACTAAGATCAGTTACACAGTTCATTGTCTGTATAATAAAAGCCATCCAGCTTCTCACAAGTAGAACAATCACTGGATCTCAAGAGCCTAAAGGAGTTTCTTGAAGTATGTCCACAAGATTCACAGCTCTCTGCTGGCCTGGACTATCCAAGAGGTAGATTTTCGAGTATGGAGAGAAATGAATGGATTGCACAGCTTCCAACTGATCCTTCATGAATTTTATTTCTCCCATCTGAGCTTTTGCTCAAATGCAGTTTATTTTTAAGAGAACATGCCCATCTTTATCCCACATGAACTCTTCCTTCTGCTTTCCCTTTTCTGAAAGAAAACAGTAACCACACAGCCATATAAGTCTGTATGACCATAGTTGTATAGGACTTCTTTGCCCATTTGTTCCCATATCCAACCCGTCATCAAAATCTCTTCCTTTCTCTTCTTCTCCCAGCCTCCTATCCTCCTCTTCTGTTTTCCTTCCTTTCTTTTTCCTTCTCTGTTTCCCTTCCTTCCTCCTTCCCTTCTCCCATCACTTCCTTCTTTCCTTCATTACTTACTATATTCCAGGAGCTGGGCTAAACAAAAAGGCGTGATTTTATGTAGCAGTCAGCAAGGAGACTGTCCAATCAGAAATTATATCAGCTTTAGCACAGGAGCAAGGTACTCAAAGCCTTCCCTGTGCCAGGTGTAAACTCTTCAGTTCCTGGATTTGGAAGAGGCATTGTTTCAGGGAGTTCCAGGAGGGCTGAGGTGGTGGGGCAGGCACAGGTTTGGGGGGGTCATGGGTTCCGGAAAGGGGTGCTATAAAAAATTCACAAATATAGAATTGTTTCAGTATTTTAACAGCTGATAGAGCTGCACTGGCAGATGTTGGCTGCATATCAGTCCTGAGTAAATGGAGTCACGAAGGTAACTCAGCTGTGGTTCCTACCCTAGAGGATACTGTAGTTCACCATCTTCAGAATGTGTTTTAAAAACATATTTTCCTCTCCCTGTTTGTTGCTACAATTGTAGTTTAGATACTCACTATCTCAGACTTCACTGATTATAATTACCTCTTACCTGGTCTTCTGGATTTTAATTGTTTTCTTCTCTTATTTTCCCTCTTTCCAATGTTTCAGGTATGTACTGTCAGAAAATTCCCCCAAATATTGCTTTTACCATGCTATATTACCTCTACTCCAAACCATCAATGGCCTTTCTCTATTCTTCAGAATAATATTTGAACTCTTTACCTGGGCATTTGAGGCCCTCAATTTTGTACCTGCACCATTTCATCAAGTAATATGGTGTCACGAAAGAAGGACAAGCCATGGTCCCCCCTGTTCTTAAGTACTTACGACGAGTGATGGTGGTGTGGAAGAGATGTTTGTAATGATTGTTACATAGTAAAAGCAAATGGGGGAGACAGGTAGGTGATGATGTGTGGGGTGATGCAGGCTGATTGTGCTGGCAGGGACAGTGAGGAAATACTCTCTTGGAGTCTAATTTCTCTTGACAAGCTGAGAACAATCAACTTTTAGTCAACAGGCTCTGATTTCTAGGTAGTTGAGCCTGGGATGGATGAAGGATGTTTGTCAACCTCAAAATGAAATTTATTATCCTTTCTGAGGTACAAACCAAGGACGAGAAAGCTTTTCAAAGTGTATGAACTCTGAGTAAATTCCAAACCAGGTTAGTGCAAGTGACTTTGAAACTCACTTTCACATATTCTACCAGCTTTCTCAGAAGGTGAGCCATCAGCTTTGAATGGATGTATGGCATCCTGAGCTGGACTGGATTCACAGGA
The DNA here is from genome assembly GCA_963573645.1 of Pithecia hirsuta. Classification (NCBI taxonomy): domain Eukaryota; kingdom Metazoa; phylum Chordata; class Mammalia; order Primates; family Pitheciidae; genus Pithecia; species Pithecia hirsuta. The sequence goes on along the minus strand of CAUYLZ010055453.1, from coordinate 15,425 downwards.
CAGGTGTGCAGAAGTGTTTGGAGTCCTTTCTCTGAGCTGCTCTTTAGGAGAAAGCTTGGCTCAGTAGAACCTAAGCTTAGATTGTTCCTACCTCGCATGTACTGAGAACTACTTTACATGGCTACTACAAGTTAGGCATTTTGCTCATATTTTGATACATACTGTCATTTAATCTTCACTATTATCTTGCAAGATAGATGTTAAAAGTACATTGAAACCCAAAGACTAATTTATCTGAGCTCACCCCATGGCTAAATCCTAGAGTCAGGATTGTAGGATTACCAGAATCTATGCTCTTTTCACTCTCATTGTTTTTCTAGAGCTAATACTTCTTGGAAGTGTTGGAAAGGCAAGGATTATACCTTCACGTGGCACGTTGGAAATGAGACTTTTAAGTCTCTAAATCCCACTGTTATTCCCTCCTATTGATAAGGGCAGGTGAACGTCCATCTACCCTGGGAAATAAGGATACCCTCCTCCTTTGGCAGAAGTTCCTTTATTTCATGGTTGAGTGACCTCAGCAAGAATGTCTCAATCCTTTGGTCGTATAACTCTATATTCAGTTCAGTGCCTTTTTTGATTTTTGGCAGTGAAGTTCCTTTCAGAGAGAGCATTATGCTCTCACTTGCCAATATCCCCACTGTTATCTCTGGCTTGCTTTAATCGTTTATGCTGCTGCTGTTTAGAATTTGATCTGAGTGTTGTGAGGTTTAAATAGGATCATCCATGTAAAGTGCTTAGTACAGTGGCTGGCACATTTTAAGAGCTCAATAAATGGCAACTACCCCAATGGTTTTCACTGAGTGGAGAGAACCCTGTAATCACGAGGTAAGCCCCCTTGCTCTGGACTACTTCTTCAGATGAGCGTGGTTAGTTGGTAAGACTTGGAGGAGATGAGGCATAGGTAAGATAAGTTTTTAAACAGGCATGGTAGTCAGGAAGGGCCTTAGATGTGTGATGATGTGCCCCAGAGGATTTCCTGAGCATTCAGATGGACTCATCAAGACAAGAGTTTAGCAAATTTTGGCTCACATGCCAAATGTGGACTACTGCCTGTTTCTCTATAACCTGTGAGTTAATAATTTTTTTTACAGTTTTAAATGTTTGAAAAAATTCTAAAGAAGAGGAATACTTGTGACACGTGAAAATTGTATAAAACTCAAATTTCACATTCCATAAGTAAAGTTTTATTGGTACACAGCCATGCCTATTTGTTTACGGATTGTCAATGGCTGCCTTCACTCTGTGAGGGCAGAGTGGAGTAATAGTGACAAGACACTGTATGGTCCACAAAGTTGAACATATTTACTCTCTGGCCCTTTATAGAAAGGTTTGCTCTGGTGTAAGGTAGAGTGATTTAAGAAAGGGAGATAAGTGAACACTTAAAGATATATAACTCAGTTTACAAAGCTTCCAAGAAGAGGCCCTGCTCACTTGGGCCATGAAATTAGATTCTGTCTAGTTTCAGTTCAGTTCAGTAAATAATTACTGAATGCTTCCTATATGACAGAAATATTCTCTGCCTATAGAAACCTCACAGTATTATAAATTCATAGACTTGTGGGAAGGAATGCAGAACCACTGAGGTTTAAGTTCAAATCCTGGCTCCATTGTTTATGACTTGTATGTGCTGCTGGATCTCTTCCATTTACCTCTCTAGGTCTACCCTTCTCTCTTCCATGGCGTGTTCTGGGACTGGGGAGGCTGACTCATGGATTTCACTGATGAGAGCTGTCTTGCTATTCAGGTTCCAGGTGGATTTGGCTGATGGAAGGAAGGGAGTGAATCAAGATGGTTATTCTTCCAGTTCTCTCCTTATCTATTTGTTGTGGTTGGCTGCATGCCTCTACTAAAGGCCACAGCACCTGATGGAAGGCCTTTTCCATACAGCTACTCTCTCTGCTGGGTACTTGTAACTACTCCCTCCTCTTTCCCTTGGGCACAGAGTTGTAATAGGCTCTGCTAGCAGTAGTTTCAGGCTGTTGCAATAGCTCTTGTTGGTTTTCAGCATCGTTCCAGCATTTATAAACAGTTTGAATGAGCTTCAGTTTCCTCATCTGTAAAATTAGGATACCATGTGAGTTATGATCACAGCACATATAAGCTGCTAGCACAGTGTCTGGGCATGCAATAAGGGCTCAGTAAATGCTGTTTACTTTCTTCTTTTCTTGAGAGCTTGTAATTTCTTAAAGGGAACAAGTCCAATGGCTGCAGAAAAGTTTAAGCCAAATTAGGGCAGTGGTTTAGGGATTATTAGGAAAGGACACATTTGAGAAATAATGTGTAAGCATTGTAAGCAACACTTGCAGCGTCTGGGTGTGTGGGATAAGAGAGAGGGAGGAATCGGGGATAAATCTGAATTTTCTGCATGTGTTATTGTGTGGATAGTAGGGAGAGAAAATGCAGGGGGAGTTTCCATATTAGAGAAGAAGATGAGTTTGTCAGAATAAGCAGAATTTGAAATGTATGTGAGATGACCAGGTGACAATGTTAGGGAGGTGGTTGGCTGGGTGGCAGTGGAGAAGGGTCTGGGTAGAAGAGGAACATTTGAGAATCATCGTTATACTACAAAATAGATAAGAAAGTAGAAGAGACTGCCGTGTGTCATGTTTGGTGGAAAGACAGACTGGAAGGCGAAAGGTCTGGACTGGAAATTAAGTGATTTTACTTTTTCTTTTAATTTAAATTTTGAATCTTAATTTTTTATAGAGACAAGGTCTCATTCTGTCACCCAGCCTGGAGTGCAGTGGCACCATCAGAGCTCACTGCAGCCTCCAACTTTTTCGCTCAAGTGATTCTCCCACCACAGCCTCCCAAGTAGCTGGGACTACAGGTACATGCCACTGCACCCAGCTAATTTTGGTCTTTTTTGTAGGGATGGAATCTCATTATGTTGCCCAGGCTGGTCTTGAACTCCTGGCTTCAAGCCATCCTCCCACGTCAGCTTCCCAATTTGCTTAAGATTACAGGGATGAGCCATTGTGCCCGGCTGGCTTTATTTCTTGACCTGGTTTGCCGGTCACTGGCTGTTTAACCTTGGAGATGTTACTTAGCTGTACTGACAATCTGTTTTCTCCAGCAAATTTAAAATGAGAAGGTTGGACTATGTGATATCTATGATGCTATAGAACTTGCAATCTAATTCGGAGGCAAATCATGGAATAACTAGAGATTACTGATTATATTATCAAGTGCTCTCTGGAGGAAAGTCCCCAGAGACCCATGATCTTCCTAATCAACGGCTATTGTTTAGTGAGAAGGCAGCACACAAAAACTATCAAAACTCAGTTCCATGGAATAGTGGTAACACCAACAACAATGGCAATATTTATTGAGTGCTTACTGTGTACCAGGTACTGTTCATGGGCTTTGCATCTATTAATATTTAATCTTTGCAATAACCTTATGAAGTAGAGACTATTAGGAACCTCCATGTTACAAAAAATGAGAGCATAAAAAGGTCAAATATCCCACTCAAACTCATGTAGGAAGTAAGGATTGAAACCGAAGCCACTTGGTTCCTGAGCCCAAGTATTTAATCACAGATTATTTGCTCTTAGGGAAAACTGAGAGCTCTGGGGAAATAAGAGCCAGAGGCATACACGTTGGAACTAGTAATGCTTTTAGAACAACTGTGACTTTAAGAGAGGCATGTTTAGGAAGCAGACTCAGTTATGATTATATTTACCAGTTGTAGAAATCTTAGTTGCTGGCTAGTATTTTCACTATATTTGCTGGTAGTATAATAGATACACCTTTAACTGGTACATTTTGGTAACAATGAAAAAAATTACATATTAACCCATATATAATATGTACCAACATATATTAATATATGCAGGTTCAACCTTTTGTGCACCTTCATCCCTCCTCCTCCTACCCCAAGAATTACTTTTCCTGAATTGTGCTTGGCTATGTTACCATCATCTACAATGAAGACAGGTGAAAGACTGATAACTCTTATCCTTGTGAGTGTTGTAAGGGTATTATTGAGGTTGTGCTTATTTACATTCTATAATGTCTCTCTTATAAGGACTCCCCGGGTAAAATTCCCTTGTGGTCTTGTTAATATTAATTGTACTTCTTACACCAATCACTTTAGATTTTTTTTATTAGAGACCCTTTAGTGAAACAAATGACCAAGTTGTTCCTTTCGAAGTGGGCTCTTGAAAACATAAGAGGCAAATCTGTGGCCAATGGTAGCATCTGTGCAGTTTTTTAAAGCTTTATTCCTGGTCCCATTTTGTGATCATTTGTTAGCTTTTCTTTCTTTTTCCACCTGTTTTTCTTTTATAGCATCTTGTAGTTTATGGAACCATAACCGAGGCAGAATTTGAATCAATATCTGTGTGCATGTAACCCCACCTGCATATTCACGAAATGCATATCTGCAGCGCAGTTTGGACTCTCTCTCCAGGCAGCTGGCTTGCTAACACAGGGACTATTAAGGTTCTATAACTACTCGATATACTTGCTGATAACAAGGAGGTCATCAAAAAAACCATGATAATTAGGATTATCACAACCATCAATTTACAGTCCCTTTGATGAGTGTTGGTTGCACTTAATGACTCACTGAAGATCAAGTCACACTCCCTTTCAGCAGTAATGTGAGCTTAATAAGCATTAGTGTGATGAGGGCAATGAATAAACAATCATCTTTGTAATGATAACAATTTGGTCCAGGCAGGAGGGAAAATATTCCTGACTGGGCTTGCTTGACTGTGGCAGGAGGTGGCGAGGCAGAAGCTGGTAGAGGAAAGGAGAGGGCTGGTGGGGTCAAAAAATGCCAAGGAAATGAGCTTAAGAGACTTGGAGTTGGGTGGGGCACAGAGTGTGTGTGCAAGATTAAATGAAGTCATAGGGAGCTTGATTCAGAGCGGGAGTGGGAGAAGTAGCACACTGGTATGTGTAAGAGAGCATGGCTCAGATTGCTGGCTCCATTGCTTACTATATGACCTAGGGTAAGTCATTTGACCTCTGTGTCTTAATTGCCTCCACTGGAAAAGCAGAATCAAAAAGAACCTACCCCATACACTTAGTGAGGAATTAAATCGGGATAATTCATGTAAAGTGCTCTGGTCAGTGCTTGGTGCATTTATGGGTATCCAATAATTGGTAGTGCTTATGCTGCTGCTGCTAGACGGTAGAATAGAGAATGCAAAGGTTCTTATCTCAGGCTTCTAAGAGGATTGTGCAGCATTTCAAAAGTGGAAATGCAATTCTGGGAGCCATCTTATGTTATTTAAGCAACATATAGACTTCTTACTTGTATTATGTATTATATACCACATATTTTGTCTGTCACTTCATTTATACTGTGTTCTTATAATCTCATCTCCCTATAAATTTCTGCACATCAACATATAAGCCTGGACACATAGTAGATGCTAAGTAAAGATTCATTGAGTTGAATCGAGGGGTATACTTATTTTGGAATGATGTAGACATTTGTGAGCTGGAAATTGCAAATGAAACCATTATCATGAAAATACCGCTAATAATACTGAGCATAAGATTATATAGGGCTTTAGGCTTTTCTCAACTTTTCCATAAACACATTAGTCCTCATAAACCCAGTGAGGCAGACAGCATGCTACCATCGGCTCCATTTTACAGATGAGGAAATGTGTGCGTCAGTGAGGTTCAATCTTGAGCGTAGATGCCACAGCCAATAGGCGATGGAGCTGGAGTCAGAGTTCAGTCTTTGGACACCTCCAGCAAAGAAATGGTTGTTCATACTGTTTGGAGTCAGGACACCTGTTATCTGTCATTAACTTCTTAGGAACCTGTGTGGAATTTCTCTTCTTCACCTGTAATGTGAAGGAGTTTACAAACTCAAATTTTCACAGGATCAGATATATGCAAAATGCAGGTAGATGCAGAGATGGGGAACTGTGAGTAACTGCAGATCCCCAACCTACCTGAAGGGGGCAGCTGCCGGTCAGCTCCAGAGATGCCTGGTGTGCAGGAAAAGGCCCCACACTGACAACACTAACAAGGTTTTCAAGAAAAGCCCTACATTTGGTGTTTTATATGAATTTCCCAATTTTAAGTATTAATAACTAATTCAAATAAAAAGCAAACACGCACATTGCAAGGGCCAAATTTAAAAACATGTGGGCCAAATCAGGCCCAAGTTACCAGATTGCAACCTCTATATGAGATGATTTTCAAGGGCTCTTCCAGCTCTAAGAGGCAATGAAAAAGGCCAGTAGCTTCCTGCTGAAACCAGGAAATTATTTATTTCCACTCATGGTCAAAACTCATCATCCCTGTTTCCATCAGAGAATATTCCTTGGTACCAGGGGGTGACGCCACCCCAAGCCTCCAAGTTCTCACTTGCATAGAGGAGATGGAATTACCATTCCACACTGCAGTGAGTGACAGATGTAGATGCAGGGGAGAGAAAAGCAGACCTGGGTTTAATTATGTAAATCTATGGCTACACTTTAATAAAGCACTGCAATAAAACTGTCATAACTGCCAAATTTGGGAAATAGGATGAGTGAGGTTTTCATTCCCGGCACTATATTTGGGAAGAAAAAAATAAAAAGAAAAATGCAGAAGCGCTGATTCATCTCTGAAACCCTTCAGAAGCATGTCAGAGATTCCTGGGCTTCTTGCCCCTGCCAAACGACATTTGCAGTGGCAACTGGTGCCGAAACCCCAGCAGCCCACACAGAACTCCTTGGGAAAGGAGAAAGCTGAAGTTTCGAGGTTGATGTTTTCTAATGAGATCTCAGAGAGACAAGCTTTCTAGTATTACCTGCCAACTCTTTCTCAAACTAGTCAGCCCTCTTTTTTTCCTTACAACCCTGCTTCTGCTGCTTGTTGCTGGAATGTGACAAAAGGTGACCCAGGCTAGCAGTTTCTGAAAGCTGACAGTAGTGCTTGAGAATGTAGTGGTGGGTATTTCCTTCCCCATCAGGTGGGGTGGGGGCTGGAGTGCTGTTCCTCGTGTTTTAACTATCCAAATACATGCTTGTTTGTTATGATTTCAGTATTTTTTTTAAAAAATCCCCATTTTCATATTATAGGCCTAGGATTTTCATGGCCAGGGCTCTATCGGTCATGAGCAGCAGATGCCCACCCTAAAGAGCTAAGCCACAAGGGCCCATAGGAGTGGACTTCCAAAGCAGATGCTTTGTATTTTATGGCTATCCAGTTCTATTACCAGGTTAGAGCTTTTGCCAGTAAAGAAAACTGAAAAGGCAACCACTTTCTCATTTCTTCAACAAATCAACAAATGACTTGCTTGGAAAAAGAGAGAGGGAGAATGAGAGAGAGAGAGAGACAGGGAAAGAGAGAGAGAAACTATAGATTAAAACAGTCTTCTGCACCATATGAATCAATGAATGTTTAGGAGCCTTATTTGCATCCTAAATTAAACTATTAAAAATTTATATGCCAATTAGGGAATAATTAGGAAATATTAAAGAATTATTATTTTGAGATAGAGTCTCGCTCTGTTGCCCAGGCTGGAGTGCAGTGGTGTGATCATGGCTCACTGCAGCCTTGACTTCCTGGGTCCAAACAATCCTCTTGCTTCAGCCTCTCAAATGACTGGGACTACAGGCATGCACCACCACCCCTGGCTAATTTTTAATTTTTTACAGAGACATGGTCTCCCTGTGTCACCCAGGGTGGTCTCGAGTAACTGGGCTCATGGGATCCACCTGCCTTGGCATCCCAAAGTGCTGGAATTACAGCCGTGAGCCACCGTGCCCAGCTTAGATTTTTTACAGGTGATAATAATATTGTGGCTCTGTTTCAAAAAAGTCTTTGTCTTTTAGAGATGTGTGCTAAAATATTTATGCATACAATAACATTATGTCTGAAATTAAAAAAAAAAAATAATCCACAGATGGAAGAGTACAGCGGTAAGTTAGAGCCAGATCGTACTTGTTGGAAAGAACTGATTGTTAGAATTTCAGGAATTTTATGAGCTGGTGGCAAAGAGTCATTATTAAAAATTAAATTCTATGAACTTACACTTAAAAAATTTTAAGAAGGTAATAAATATTCAAAACTTACCACCTGCTAGTTATTTTGCTGCAATTACTATGATCTGTGCTCTTGAAATTGTTGCATTGATTATATCTATATGGTGAAAATAGTATATAACTGTGCTTCTGCACATCTCTTTCCGGTTCTCAGTTGGCACCATCATATTGGTAACTTGAAATAAGCCACAGAAATCCACAAACAATACAAATTAGGGATTTCTCCAGGGAAAGCTGATTGGTATGCATTTACTACCACGCTACTGGAGGAGTAGGAGGGGTTCAGATAAAACCAGATAGCTCATGAGTTAATAATTGTCTTGAAGCAGAGTGAAAGGAACGTGGGGACTCATTACGTTATTCTCTCTACTCTTATGTATATTAAACTTGTCTATACTGAAAAGTTTAAAGAAATGTGCTGGTTCAGGCATTTGGCTTGGATAGATAAATGTTGCAGTATTGAGGATTCAGACAGGTAATGAAGACCCTGCGGTGCAAACAAAAGAACAATGATCCTAAGGGCAGGGGATGTGGATTCCTTGACTAGCTCTGCTCCTGACCAGCTGTGGGAGTTGAGGAAGTCAGTTAGGGTCTCTGCGTTCCATAATTCCCAATACACAGTTTGGCCTTAATAATAAAGCTTTGTGGCATTCATGACAATCAGGTAAGCGCAAGGATGAGTTAAAAGTACAAGTGAGATTGTGGAGACATAATAAAGAGGGTTGCAAAACAAGAGACTTATTTATCACAACTTATTTCCCATTTATTCCATTTAAAAACTCTAAGTCATTAAATATCTCCCTGAAACTTTTTCTCTAGAGTAATTTTATCTTCTTGGCTCATGATGATGGATTTTTCTTGGGAGAGAATTACTTGAGATTAGGGAAACAAACACCTGGAGCATAGATGTTAAAAGTGCAGGCTGCCAAAAAGTAGAAATAATCCAAATGTTCATCTCCTAATGAATGGATACATACAATGTGGTATTGTCCATATAATGGAATATTATTTGACCATGAAAGTGAATGAAGTACTGATGCATGCTGCAACATGAATGAACCTTAAAAACCTCATGCTAAGTGAAATAAGTTAAGTCACAAAAGGCTGCATTATATGATTTTGTTTATATGAAATGTTCAGAATAGGCAAATCTATAGAGACAGAAAGTAGATTAGCAGTTCCCAGGCCCTAAGGAATGGGGTATTGGGAGATGACAGCTAAGGGATAAGGTATTTCTTTTTGGGGTGATGAAAATATCCTAAAATTGATTGTGGTGATGGTTGCAAAACTCTGTGAATATACTAAGACCAAGGCTGGGCACAGTGGCTCATGCCTGTAATCCCAGCACTTTGGGAGGCTGAGGTGGGTGGATCACTTGAGGTCAGGAGTTCAAGACCAGCCTTGCATGTTGGCATGGTGAAACCCCGTCTCTATTAAAAATATCAAAAAATTAGCTGGGCATGTATGCCAGGAACTGAGAGGAGGAAAGAGTCTGCTGATGTTTCATTTTTTACTATTTAATCATGGCCTGGGAAAGCAAAAATGTCACAAAAGAGGTTCAGGTAATGCCAGTGTGTAGTGGATTGTAAAGTGACCTCCAAAAGATACGTCCATGTCCTAACCCCTGAAACCTGTGAATGTGACCTTATTTGTAAAAATGGTCTTTGCATTTGTAATTAAGAATCTTGAGGTGAGATTATGTTGAACAATCCCACTGGGACTTTAAATTCAATAACAGGTTTCCTTAGAAAAGTAGAAGGAGATTGGGTACATAGAAAAGAAAGCCATGTAAAGATGGTGGCAGAGATTGGAGTTACGCAGCCCAAGCCAAGAAATGCCTGCAGCCAACAGCAGTGGAGGAGGGAAGGAAGGGTTCTCCTATAGTGCCTTCAGAGGGAGTGCAGCCTGCTAACACCTTGATTTAGGACCTCTGGCCTCCACACTGTGAGGTTTGAATTTGTATTTTTTTTTTAAAACAATCAATTTTATCGAGTATATTCAAGGTTTACAACAACATGATGTGATAGGACACATAAAGGTAGTAAAATAGTTACTCAATAGCAGAAAAGCAAATAGCAGCCCTGAATTCCACCTTAACCCCACAGAAGGAGGGCTCTTTGGAGACACTCTTTCTACTGCCTTGAGGATCAATTCAGAGAGAACTCACACACCGCTTTCTGTGTATTGCCAATCTAATCAATAGGCAGTCACCTGTCATAACAAAGAAGATTGATGGAGATTGGGATGGATGACTGGTGTAAACGTTGAGGGGAGGGTTTGGTTGAACCAAATAATTTAGACTCTCTTCCTCCCTTACTCAGGTTTCCATGTCTTAGGGAAAGCATCGCTTTTACTGGCCATTAAGAGGGAGAGGTTGTATGATCAAATTGCAGATGTAATTGTTAAGCTAAATTAAACTGTCAGAAGCTCAAAGAAGGCTCTTCTGTTAACTGGAGCTCAGTTCACTCAACAAGCAGAGTACGCTTCTGTGATCTTGTTCAGATAACTAACATGGCCTGTATGGAGGAGGTTAGCCCTCACTTAGGTTTTTTAAAACCTTTTGGAGGAGAGGCTGAGCATAAGCCTATGTCTTTTTCTTTTGACTCATGGTTCACAGGGAAACTATTATTGCAGAGTTTTTCTGGTCTTGTACAACCATTGTTCATTAAGTGGCTTCTGAGATCTGGACACCAAGGGGTTAGATGAGCTGTCAGAAATTTCTTACTAGCAGAAAATAAAAAGCTCTTATTGTTTTCTTTATTTTTTATGGCTAAATTCCATTACACGTTGGTAACAACTCTCAGGGCAGAACGTTTCAAGCTTTTATTGTGCTCCGTTAGTTGTTAGCCAACTGATCGTTGGTGCTAAGCCTTCTTGTTGCTAGCAAGTTAGTGTTTGTTGTTCCTGGGAGAAGTTCTATTATTTTCAAATTGAGCTTTCTGAGTGCTGCTTTTTTACTTTTCTTTTTCAATTTTTTTTAACTCACAACAATACTTATCACCTTTTTCTTCTAAAGACCACATTCAATTTATAGTATTGTGACAGAGGAAATATTGCTTCATCTCTTTGCCTATTAAGTAGAACATCTCAGCTTACAGCACTTCACATCTGTACTTTCATCATACTTGATCCCGTTATAACGTGTGACATTCCAAGAGGGACTTACGGTGGGCTCTGGCCCCACTTTGAAACCAGTGCTGCCTGTCTGGTTGGCCCTCCCTGGACTCATTCATATGACTGTCTGCAAGTGGGATCTCTCTGGTTAAGTACTTCTTTTTAAAAATACAGGTGTGTTCTTTGAGCTTAGGCCTTGTACAAAAGCTAAAATAGTTGAGAATGACTGTGTAAAATGAACTTACTTTAAAATTTATAATTGTGGGAGCTAGAATCTAAATGGGAGCTAAAATTCCTTGTCCCTTATGATCTACATAAAGTATGGTTCAAAGCCACATTCCAAGTGGTCTGGAAAAGTCTATGTCCTCCTTGAGAGTTCTCTAATTCCTAGATGCTTTTATTATTTCAGGCACTTTTCTCTCTGGCTTTCTGTCCCTACAGGATCCTATTCTCTTTTTTGAGTTTGATGCTTTTTTCTCCGACCCAGATGTGTCTCTCTCTCTCTCTCTCTCTCTCTCTCTCACACACACACACACACACACACACACACACACACACCCATCACCTGCACAATCTATTCACTCAAGTCTTTGCATGTGGCAGCTTTTACTGAAGGTTTGGGGAGATAGGAAAGGGTTTTGTTGAGATCTGTGAGAACAGCCTCAGATTGTGTATTAGATGTTATCAGCTCTTAAAAGCCCTCTAGCATTTTGTCATGTGATTTATTTAGCCATCCTTCTTTTCTTTTCCTCCCATTCTTTCCGCAGGACATATCCCAATGTCTTGAGACATGTTTTGGTTGTTGAGATTGGGGGTGGGAGTCCTGGTGTCTAGCAGGGTGAGGCCAGGGATGCTGCTAAACATCCTAGAATGCACAGGATGGCTTCTGCAACAAAGCACCATCAGGACAATATGTCAATGGTGGTGATGTTTTTCTTCTATCTTGCTTCTTTACCTTCCGTTTCCTCTCTCTTTGTGAATTCCTGTTTATTTCTAACGCAGAACAGTTTATTGATCATACTTGTTGCTTTGTCTCTTTGGCTCACCTCACTACTATTGTTGCAGAGGCCGTCCTGAGCATTCTAGGATGTTTAGCAGCATCCCTGGCCTCACCCCACTAGACACCAGTCCTCCAACCCCCAGTCTCAACCACCAAAAAATGTGTCAAGTCATTGGCATACGTCCTGGGGAGGGAGTGGGGAGGAAAAGCCATTCCAAGCAACAGTTCCTGCTCTCAGGATCGCAGCTTTCACCTTTATGCATTGTTCTACGTAAAAGCACTGCCTGTTCCTGAAAGGAAATCTAGGACGAGATGTTAGGGTCCTTTTTTTTTTTTTTTTAACCTTCCTGCTTAAGTAATACTTACTGAAGAACGCTGTATGCCAAGAACTGAGCTAAGCATTTTATATACATTATATCACCTAACCACATGCAGTTATCAAAAGTTATTTTAAACATTACATATACATGCATATATTCTAAACTATATGCATTATACATGCATGTATGTACATTTATATGTACACACACATACACACATATGTAAATTAAATGTTCTCAAATCCTCTGGTCTTGTGATAGAATGGTTTAAGTGACTTATAAATAAACCCCATCCCAAGTACCATGCAGGTTGTACCATTTCCTTGTCAGTCCCCAAGGCTGCCTGCCTGTCCATTGTTATCTGCTTCAATCTGTGCTCCTAGATCCTGTACTCACCGACCTGTCTGCTTTGCTCCAGGCTGGCCTCTGCCCCTTCCCACCTTTGTCCTTAATTTCTGAAAGCACAATCAACACAAATTTATTGTGACTGTTAGGCCTTTTTTTGAGGGTTTGTGGATAATGGAAAAGAAACACAGCCCAGGACAGGGAACAACTTAAAGTCCTTTTCCTTGTTTGTCACTTCTCTAAAAACACTCTTCTTTATTGAAGATGTTAAATTAACTTAAAGTTGAATATTATACATCACTGATTTTAAAATGTCTCTTGTGCATTCCTTTGGGAATTTCTCACTGGTAGCTATAGGGGAAAAATAACCCCTGTAGTTTCTTAGTTGGAACAGACTCCTGTGACAAAAGGAAGATTAACAAGAGAAAGATAAACAGTTTATTAACATGTATATTTCATGTATACATGGCAGACACCCAGAGAATAAGTAGTTCTCAGAGAAGTGGCTTTGATTCCAGTTAATTTAACATCTTCAACAAAGAAGAGTAAATTTTTAGAGAAGTGAAAAGACAAAGGAGTAGGACTTTGCATCTCTAGGGACAGCATCTTGAGGGAAGTCGGGTTAAGGTTAGTTAGTAAAGCTCATTAATACAGATTCCTCTGGTATCGTCTCCAGATGATGTGTCCAAAGTAGCCTTCAATGGTTAACCTTTGTTCTCCCTGGTAGAGGAGGGGTGCACAGGATACCTTTTAGGATTGTAAATCTTTGTCCTGCTTTTACGCAAATGGAAGGCAGATAACTTTTCTGTTTCTGCTTCTTCTAAATTGCTGTCAGCCCAACAATCCTTCATATTTTGGGGTGGCATATTATGGTCTCCCACACTGCAGGGGGTTCTGCCATGTTATTGGCACCCTTTCTTCATCCTCCTCCTTTTTCCTACCTGCCAGCTTCAACCTGTAAGTCATGCAACATCCCGAGCATTTTTTGTGGTCCCTAACTCCTGCCGGTACACACAGAGCACACTGAATGGGTTTCTTAATCCTATCAGAGCCTCTATTCTAATTGTAGACCATAATGGCTGTTCTGTCTTTGACTGCCGGATAGCAGACTTTAGAATACAGTGTTTTCATTCCCCATGTTTCTGTTGCTTTAGCGATTTCTTCTTAGTGGCTTTTTCTTCTACTGCAGGAATCCAGCATGCAAACACTGGAACTGGAGGAGGAGGTGGAGCTGGGAAATGCATGCCTGCAAGGTGTTTCTTGATGATATAGTTTAGCCGCCACTGCAGGACCACATGCCAGAGCTTAAAGGAATCTTTAAACCCTTTTGGTTTTGGTGAAAAGAGAACAACATTAAAAAAAAAAATCTTGCTTCATAAGTCAACAAACAATTATTCTGTTATTTTTTTTTCCTATCACAGTATCAGGCACCCTGGGAGATACGGTGGAATATTTGCTCTTTGAACATTCATGCTCATTTTCAACAATCTTGGGAGATAGATAGATCAAATCATAATACCGTAACTTTACAGAATGAAGAAGAAACGGCAGAAAATAAAATGTCCTGCAGTCTTCACCATTTTAATGCCTTCTTCCTCCACACTTTTGAATCGCTTTGCTTGTTCCTCCATGAGCCGTGTATTTAATTTTACTTATTGTTAATTATTTACAGCTTATAGATGAGGAGACATTCCTGGCACAATTAAGCAATTTGACTAAAGGAGATAATAGAATAAGGAAAAACATTTTACAAAGTATGTGAAAGCTTTTCAGTTATAATTCCTAATATCCTCCTGTAATATTTGAGGAAGACCCTTAACAATAAGATTAGATTTAGAAGTGTATTTAACAAGCATTTAATTCAGCACTGATGATGAGCCAGGTACTTGAAAATGCCTGTTAAAGGGATGAATGAATTGTGCCATATTTCTCATAAGTTCCTTAGGAGCTAGTATTTTTCTAGATATGAAGGCAAAATTCAGAGAAGGGGAGTGACTTGACCAAGGTCCCACAGCTAGTAATCAGCAGAAGCAGGATTCAAATGCGGAGGATTGACTTCAAACCCTTAACTCCTTGGTATACTGCCACATCGTTTGCTTCCTAGTCAGTTAGTTAAGGAAGTGCTTACCTCACAGACATTTGTTAAAAGGATTTTACTGAGAATGCTGTTGCAAAGACAGAGCCTGTTTAGCTGTATTCCTGGTAACCCACACCTGTCTGATAGAATCCAGTTGGGATTTTAGAAAGAAACATAATCTACAGGAGAACTTATGTGTGTGTGGCCTGAAAGCTGAATAACTGCTGGGGTAGCCAGCATCCAGGATGGCCTCCAATAATCCCCCACTCCTGGAATTCACACCCTTGTGCTGTCATCTCATATTAGCATATGGTAAAAGAGATGGTATGCCCTTTCCAAAATGAGCTTATAAAAAAGACTGCAGCTGGGCTGGGTGCGGTGGCTTACGCCTGTAATCCCAGCACTTTGGGAGGCCAAGGCGGGCGGATCACGAGGTCAAGAGATCGAGACCATCCTGGCCAACATGGTGAAACCCCGTCTCTACTAAAAGTACAAAAAATTAGCCGGGCGTGGTGGTGCGTTCCTGTAGTCCCAGCTACTCAGGAGGCTAAGGCAGGAGAATT
>CAUYLZ010055452.1:0-10244 GCA_963573645.1 Pithecia hirsuta | reverse complement strand
ACAACACACACTGGGGCCTGTCCGAGGGTTGGGTGGTGGGAGGAGGGAGATCATCAGGAAGAATAGCTAATGGATGCTGGGCTTAATACCTAGGTGATGGGATGATCTGTGCAGCAAACTGCCGTGGCACACAGTTTACCTACGTTCACAAACCTGCACATCCTGCGCATGTGCCCTGAATAAAAGCAGAAAAAAGGTCGCAGAGAAATTATCACCTCGATGAATTCCTTTCTTCACCTCATATTGCCCCTCACTTTCCCTAATTTCCCTCGTTTCTTCATTTATAGTATTTATTTTCTAAGTAATCTACCTTGATGACTACTTAGAAGTATTCTAAAGTGAGCTTGGCTTCTCAGTATTCGTCATTGTGGCTTTCATATTATCCTTTCACTTCTCCTTAATATACTTTTGCATAATAGTTGTCTAATAAGTTTTAATGGAAATAAATTTATTGCAAACAAAAAAATAACTCTTTATGATAAAATTTGTATAGAAATGCATGGAGAAAAAAATCATTCAACTGCTTTTTAACATGACGAAAAGCGGGTTAAGAGGGTCTCAAAAATCTTCAAATTTTAAAATACTGATTTATCAGTAACCAGGGTTTTCTTGGATCTGCTTCTTTAAAAAAAAAAAAAACAGCGAACTTTGGATGAGCTTTTTTTTTCTTTTCTTTTCTTTTTTGAGACGGAGTCTCCCTCTGTTGCCCAGGCTGGAGTGCAACGGCGCGATCTCAGCTCGCTGCAACCTCAGCCTCCTGGGTTCAAGCGATTCTCCTGCTTCAACCTCCCGAGTTCCAAGTAACTGGGATTACAGGTGCCTACCACCATGCCCAGCTAATTTTTGTATTTTTAATAGAGATGGGGTTTCACCATGTTGGTCAAGCTGGTCTCAAACTCTTGACCTCAGGTGATACACCTGCCTCAGCCTTCCAAAGTGCTGGCATTACAGATGTGAGCCACTGTGCCTGGCTTACAATTGGTGAATTTTATAGTACATAAATTCAATCTCAATAAAGCTTTAAAAACAAAAAGAGTATGCCTATACTTGACTATGAATCCCAGCTCTGCTACTTACTAGCTGTAGAATCTTGGGCATGTTATTCAATGTTTCTAGGACTGTTTTCTCACCTGTAAAGTGGGAATTACAGTATCTACCTTATTGGATTGTGTGAAAATTAAAGTTAAAACTTGACCGGCTGCTGCCAATAATTGTTAACTATATTATTTTTATTAATAAATGTTTTATTTTTTGTGACGTTTCTACTTCCAATAAATATTTCTGACGATGAAGCATATTGTTATTCTATTGACAATGGATTTTATTATTTATTTTTGTTTTTGAGACAGGGTCTCTTCTGTTGCCCAGGCTTGTAGCTTGATCATGGCTCACTGCAGCCTCAACCTCCTAGGTGCAAGTGGTCCTTCCACCTCAGTCTCCCTAGTAGCTGTGATAACAGGCATAAGCCACTGCGCCAGGCCAATTTCTGTATTTTCTGTAGAGATGGCATCTCTCTATGTTGCCCAGGTTTGTCTGGAACTCCTGGGTTTAAGCGATCCTCCAGCTTTGGCCTCCCAAATTGCTGGTATTATTTTTTTATTTTTTGGACATGGAGTCTCTCTCTGTTGCCAGGCTCGAGTTCAGTGGCACAATTTCAGGTCATTGCAACCTTGACCTCCCAAGTTCAAGCGATTCTCGTATCAGAGTCCCCTGAGTAGTTTGGATTACAGGCAGGTGCCACCACACCCAGCTAATTTTTGTATTTTTAGTAGAGACAGGGTTTCACCATGTTGGCCAGGATGGTCTTGATCTCCTGACCTCGTGATCCACCCGCCTTGCACTCCCAAAGTACTGGGATTACAGGCGTGAGCCACCGTGCCCAACCTTGATTTTTTTATTTAGATAAAATTCACATGTCCTAAGATTCACCCTATTATACTGTACAATTCACTGGTTTTTAGCGTATTTACAAATATATGCAATCATCACCACTAAATAATTCCCCAGCATTTTAATCACATCAGTGGGTTTTCTTAATTGACTGGTATAAATATTTAGAATATAAGATTAAGGCCGAGCGTGGTGGCTCAGGCCTGTAATCAGACTGAGGCAGGTGCATTACTTGAGGTCAGGAGTTTGAGACCAGCCTGGCCAAAAAGGTGAAACCTTGTCTCTACTAACAATACAAAAAAAATTAGCTGGGCGTGGTGGCACACACCTGTAATCCCAGCTACTTGGGAGGCTGAGGCATGAGAATTGCTTGAACCCAGGAGGAAGAGCTTGCAGTGAGCCGAGATTGTGCCACTGCACTCCACCCTGGACGACCCAGCCCACACCCCATAAAAAAAAAAAAAAAAAAAAAAAAAAAAAAAAGAATGTAAGATTAAAGGGAATACCTCCAGTTTTCACCATCACTTAACTAACGCATGCATTTATTGAAGCATAACTTCCTATTTTAGGTAAATTGTTGTACCTACAATTTCCATGATACAAAACATGTATTCATTTAAATTTTACTTAAGTATTCAACGAACACAGAAATAACCTAAATTCTACTTTTTTTTTTTTTTTTTTTTTGAGATGGAGTCTGGCTCCGTTGCCCAGGCTGGAGTGCAATGTCTCAATCTCAGCTCACTGCAACCTCTGCCTCTCAGGTTCAAGCGATTCTCCTGCATCAGCCTCTGGAGTGGCTGGGATTACAGGCATGTGCCACCATGCCCAGGTAATGTTTGCATTTTTTAGTAGAGATGAGGTTTCCCCATGTTGTCCAGCCTGTTCTCGAACTCCTGACCTGCAGTGATCAGCCCGCCTTGGCCTCCAGAAGTGCTGGGATGACACTGCGAGCCACCGCACCTGGCCCAGAAAACCTAAATTCTTATTTATTCACCTCTCCTTACATTTTTTTTCTGCTTTGAAATAGCTGTGTATAAAAAACAAACAACTCTATTAAAAAGTGGCCAAAGGACATGAACAGATACTTCTCACCGGAAGAAGTACTTTCGGCCTACAAAAATGGAAAATAGCTCAACATCAATGATCATTCGAGTAATGCAAATCAAAACCACAATGAGATACCATTTCACACCAACCAAAATGGCAATTATTAAAAAATCAAAAAACAACAGTAGCTGTCGAGATTTGGGAGGAAATAGTAATGCTCTTACACTATTCCTGGGGGGTGTTAATTAGTTCAACCATTGTGGAACACAGTGTGGCAATTCCTCAAAGTCCTGGAGGCAGAAATACCATTTGACCAAGCAATCTCATTACTGGGTATATACCCCCAACATATAAATCATTCTATTATAAAGATACATGCACGCATATGTTCACTGCAGCACGATTCACAATAGCAAGGACATGGAATCAACCCAAATGCCCATCAGTCATAGATTGGAGAAAGAGAATGTTGTACATATATACCATGGAATATTATGCAGCCATAAAAAAACAAGATCATATTCTTTGCAGAGATAAAATAAAGCTGAAAGCCATTTTCCTCAGCAAACTAACGCAGGTATAGAGAACCAAATACTGCATATTCTCACTTATAAGTGGGAGCTGAATGGTGAGAACACATGGACATATGTAGGGGAACAACACACACTGGGGCCTGTCCGAGGGTTGGGTGGTGGGAGGAGGGAGATCATCAGGAAGAATAGCTAATGGATGCTGGGCTTAATACCTAGGTGATGGGATGATCTGTGCAGCAAACCACCATGGCACACACACAATTTACCTACATTGACAAACCTGCATATCCTGCGCATGCGCCTGAACTTAAAGGTCAGGGAAAAAAAGACGTAGCAGAGAAGTTATCACCTTAATGAATTCCTTTCTTCACTTCTCACACTGTCCCTCATTTTCCCTAATTTCCCTCATTTTTAAAATTTATAATATTTATTTCCTAATCTACCTTGATGACTACTTAGAAGTATTCTAAAGTGAGCTTGGCTTCTCAGTATTCGTCATTGTGGCTTTCATATTATCTTTTCACTTCTTACT
Organism: Pithecia hirsuta; assembly: GCA_963573645.1. NCBI lineage: Eukaryota > Metazoa > Chordata > Mammalia > Primates > Pitheciidae > Pithecia > Pithecia hirsuta. Next base: position 6,239 of record CAUYLZ010055452.1, on the reverse strand, counting down.
ATACTTTTGCATAATAGTTGTCTAGTACGTTTTTATGAAAATAAATTTATTGCAAACAAAAAGAAATAGCTCTTAATGATAAAATTTGTATAGAAATGAAGAAAAGTCACTCCACTGCTTTTTAACACGACGAAAAGTGGGTTAAGAATGTCTCAAAAATCTTCAAATTTTAAAATACCGATTTATCGGTAATCGAGGTTTTCTTGGATCTGCTTCTTTAAGAAAAAAAAACCCAGCCAACTTCGGGCACTGTGACGACACCTAGCTAAATTCACTCGGAACGTAGTCAAACGTCACCAAGGCCCACCTCCCTGGCCCTAGAAACCGCTCTCTGGGAACAAGCTAGGAACTTTCATTTTGTTAGCCTTGCCCCTCTGAGCCCTTCACCAAACTCCCGCGCGGGGGCGCCCGCCCCGCTACCCGCCGGGGCTCAGCACGCGGTCTTCTTCCAGCCAAGAGCCCCGTCATTGGTGGGCGCCCCCCGAGCCGATCTCGCCTAATTAAATTACAAACATCGATACTGAAAAAAAAAAAAAAGCGGGGGCGGGGAGGACACTCCTTTTCTGTTCTCACACCAGAGCCGATTCCCAGGTTTCGGGAAACTCCACAGGAAGCGGAAATGGTCTCTCCCTGGCCGGCGCACGCGCCGGGTTGCATCACCCGCCTCGCACTGGGGAGGGGTATGATGGCTGCCCTCAGTATTGCCTGCACAAATATCTACCAGGTCTGCAACTCATAGCTCCCGCAACTTTGCACCATGTTTTCCAGTAAGCCTACCGACAGGCACCGTGCAGAGTCAAGCAGAGAGACGTCCAAGCAATGAGGCCGCTGTTGCACTGGCCACCCTGAGCCCCTAGTCGGCCTTCCCACTTCGGCTTCCTCGCCCCGCACTAGGACCCCTGCAGCCGATCAGGCGGCAGCCGGGGCGATTTCCTTCCTCTTTTGGCAAGATGGCGGGAGGAGAAGCTGGAGTGACTTTGGGGCAGCCGCATCTTTCGCGCCAGGATCTCACCACCTTGGTGAGGTTTCGCTTGGGGAGGATGCAGAGTGAACTCGGGAGCGGAGTTAACCGATCCTCCCGGGTGGCATTGGGATTAGTGTCGGGCTGTCGGGAGCATGGATCTGGAGGGAGACCTGGAGCCGGGCGCCCTAAGCCATGCTTGCGCCGCCTGTACCCAGGGCAGTCCGCGATCAGGGTGCAGGGGTGTACGGTCTTGGGACTTCGAACTTCTGGAGGATTCGGCTGGAAAGTCTTGATGTTGATTGTCATGGTTTCAGCTTCTGAACGTCTGGAAAAGGGGGTGTCTTGTCTGCATTGCTTTTAGTGCTAATGTTCCCAAGATTGGGGGGCTTCTGACCTCTAGATATCCCATAGTTGTATGGAGGTGGAGGTGTAGTCCGTTTCGTGATGCAGGGCTCTTACGGCTTCCCAGCCATAGGAGTACAAGATTACTGATCGGTGAAAGGCGCTTTAGAAATAGAAGAAAACTATGCAGATGGTGGTGAGATGTAGATTGCAAATGTAAAGTCAAAGGAAAAGTTCTGATTTGTTTTATGTGTAGTGTTTCAAAATACTTCATTGCAGGATGTTACCAAGTTGACGCCACTTTCACACGAAGTTATCAGCAGACAAGCCACAATTAATATAGGTAAGAGTAACAAGAGACCTGACTTGCTTGATCTCCAGCAATGAATTTTGTCCTCACTTTTTGTATGATTACCTGAATATGAAGATTCAGATATTCAAGAAATAGATATTAAGTCCCTGTGAATAAAGCATCTGCTGGATTTTTTGCAGGGTGGGGGGAAGCCCAAAGAATGCTGCCCATGTCTAGCTTACAGACTTGGTAAGAAGAAAAAATGGAGACATAGAAATTTAATAGCATAAGGCAGTATGTAGTCATACGTAGCAGAAGTTTAAGGAAGAGTTGAAAATGTGGCTATACTTGCCACACAGGATTATTTAAAGAGCAGAATTTATGAAAGTTTTATTTGATGTACAAGTTGTGATTAAGTCGATTTTTTTTTTTCTTAATTGACACCTAGAACTTTAGAGGAGACGTTACGTTGACTGAGTGTAAATTTTGGACATTTTGAGTTTATACAAACAGCATAGCTAATAAGTAAGACTCCACCATGAGGCTTTTAAAAAGTTACACCATTGCAGTTGTTAAACTTGGGTTTCCTTATTTGTTCACAAATCCCTTTTTGTTGTGTCAGGGCCCATCATACCTGTTTAATCTGGAAATGCTGGAAGATTCCTTATTAATATATAGAATTCTGGCCTGGTGCAGTGGCTTATGCCTGTAATCCCAGCACTTTGAGAGGCCAATGCAGGTGGATCGCTTGAGCCCAGGAGACCAGCCTGGGCAACATAGCTATCTCTACAAAAAAATGCAAAAAATTAGCTGTGCATGGAGATGCATGCCTGTAGTCCCAGCGACTAAGAAGGCTGAGGTGGGAGGATCGCTTGGGCCCAGGTGGTTGAGGTTGCAGTGAGCTGTGATCAGGCCGTTGCACTCCAGCCTGGGCAGCAGAAGGAGATCCTGTCTGGCCCAGAGTATGTTTTTGAAATAAAGTTGTTAGTTACATGGAAGGTTCTCTTCAGTCCTATATGAGAACTACGGATATATGGAAGAGGAAAAATTGAAGTCACTGTTGGTTCTATGTTGATATTTACAGTGAGTTATGGCTTTGGGTTTTCTTTTTGAGGTGGAGTCTTGGCTCTGTCGCCAGGCTGGAGTGCAGTGGCGGGATCTCTGCTCACTGTAACCTCTGCCTCCCGGGTTCAGGCGATTCTCTTCCCTCAGCCTCCTGAGTAACTGGGACTACAGGTGTGCGCCACCATGCCCAGTTAATTTTTGTATTCTTAGTAGAAACGGGGTTTCACCATGTTGGCCAGAATGGTCTCGATCTCTTGACCTCGTGATCTCCCCACCTCAGCCTCCCAAAATGCTGGGATTACAGGTGTGAGCCACCGTGCCTGGCCAGCTGTGGGTTTTCTACTCTTAACACTATTTGAAAAAATATTTGGTGTGTAATTAAATACACAGGAATTAATTTTTTGTACTTTGTCCGTAGGTACAATCGGTCATGTAGCTCATGGGAAATCCACAGTTGTCAAAGCTATTTCCGGAGTTCACACAGTCAGGTTCAAAAATGAACTGGAAAGAAATATTACAATCAAGCTTGGATATGCTAATGCTAAGGTGAGCTGAGTACTGTGGAACAAGGAATTATTTAATTGTTGTGCAGATAACAAATCAAAATCTTTTTTATTGAAATTTTAGATTTATAAACTTGATGACCCAAGTTGCCCTCGGCCAGAATGTTATAGATCTTGTGGAAGCAGTACACCTGATGAGTTTCCTACAGATATTCCAGGGACCAAAGGGAACTTCAAATTAGTCAGGTGACTTGTTTTTTGCTAAAAACACTGCACTATGTTTTATTGTCTTCTGTTTTGTGCTTTTTGAAATACTGAGGTATTAAACAATGAACTTAATTGCTCAGTGGTTTTGTTGTTTTTCCGTTTTATGTTTTTATGGCAAATCTGAAAAGTCAAGCATGTAAACCTAAGTTAAAATACTTACATGCAGTTTCTCCAAACTAAAAGTATCATGCAAACAAAATAGAGAAACAGCTCATTGGATTGAAGGGATTCTTTTTCTAGGCTTCCTGAGTTTCTTTTAAACAGTGCTGTTTTTGTATATTAAATAGGAGAGGAACAGAGCCATTTCTAATCACTTCTCTAAAACACTTGAACTTGTTCCCCATCTATTTTCTGAATATGGTTGCATACCTGGTTTTTTAATCAGAGGATACTGACATCTGTCTAGTAATGTTTTTGGGGACTGGAGATGCCCTACAGGGAATTTTTAGATCAGGGGCAGGGCTGGGATCAGGGAGAGACAAGTGAGGCCTTCACCTCATGCCCAAAATTTAAGTGGGCCTGGGGGTGGCAGGTATGTCAAAAAACTCAAGTGATTAGAATAAATTATTTATTTATTTATTTATTTATTTTGAGGTGGAGTCTTGCTCTGTCACCCAGGCTGGAGTGCAGCGGCGCGATCTTGGCTCATCCAACCTCCACCTCTGGTTCAAGTGATTCTTCTGTCTCAGCCTCTTTAGTAGCTGGGATTACAAGCACACACTGCCATGCCCAGCTAATATTTTATATTTTAGTAGAGACAGGAGCTTTCACTGTGTTGCCCAAGCTGGTCTCGAACTCCTGAGCTCAAGCAATCCACCCGACTCGGCCTCCCAAAGTGCTAGGATCACAGGTGTGAGCCACTGCACCCAGCCAGGATAAATATTTTAATACAATATCTTTTTTGAAATTAATGCAAAAAAAATGTGGTAAACAGAATATCAGAACTATAAATAAGGGCAGACTCAGTATTAATGAATTTTTTCCCCTCTTGCTTCAGTATCACTTTATGGCTCAGCATGGCATTGTATTTTGTTCATGATTGATTTTTGCATTAATTTTGACTTTTTAAAAATATTGAATAAATATGTTTATCTTTTGTTGGTTGGTTTTTGAGACAGTCTCGCTCTGTCACCCAGGTTGGAGTGCAGTGGCATGATCTCGGCTCACTGCAACCTCCAACTCCCTGGTTCAAGCAGTTCTCTTGCCTCAGCCTCCTGAGTAGCTGGGATTACAGGCACGCGCCACTGTGCCCAGCTAATTTTTGTATTTTTAGTAGAGACGGAGTTTTTACCGTGTTGGGCAGGATGGTCTCGATGTCCTGACCTTGTGATCTGCCTGCCTCAGCCTCCCAAAGTGCAGGGATTACAGGTGTGAGCACCGTGCCCGGCCTAGTTTTTATATTTTTAGTAGAGGTGGGCTTTCACCATGTTGGCCAGGTTGGTCTTGAACTCCTGGCCTCAAGTGATCCACCCGCCTCAGCCTCCCGAAGTGTTGGGATTACAGGCATGAGCCTCTGTGCCTGGCCATTTACCTTGTTGACTGAGTTTTTTGGCATTCTCTTAAATTTTGCATTTTGCCTCACTGTAGTCCTGGCCCTTAATAGTGGATCAGCAAACTTTTTCCATAAAGGGCCAGATAGTAAATGTTGTCAGCTTTGCAGGCCATAGAGTTTCTGTTGCTTCTGTTCTATTACAGAAGCAAATGTAGACAATATGTGTGTAAATAGGTGTGGTGGTGGGCCAGATTTGGCCTAAGGGCTGACCCCTCTTTTAGATCATGACAGTGTGAGCATACAATTAAAAAAAATTATGGCTCTGAATTGAATACCATAGTTGTGTTTTAAAAAGTGTTGCCAAGCCGGGCGCGGTGGCTCATGCCTGTAATCCCAGCACTTTGGGAGGCTGAGGTGGGTGGATCACCTGAGGTCAGGAGTTCGAGACCAGCCTGACCAACATGATGAAACCCCATCTTAAAAAAAAAAAAAAGAAAGAAAAGAAAGTGCCGCCATCTCCACTTCAAATGGGCAAGTGTAGTTTTTCAAGGTGCTAGAGCTATTTTTGGAAAATTTTTTTTTTTTTAGATAGTTTTGTTGCCCAGGCTGGAGTGCAATGGTGTGATCTTGGCTCACTGCAACCTCCACCTCCTCGGTTCAAGTGATTCTCCTGCCTCAGCCTCCTAAGTAGCTAGGATTACAGGCATGTGCCACTACACACGGCTGGTTTTGTATTTTTAGTAGAGATGGAGTTTCACCTTGTTGGTCAGGCTGGTCTCAAACTCCTGACCCCAGGTGATCCACCTGCCTCGGCCTCCCAAAGTGCTGGGATTACAGGTGTGAGCCACCTCACTCAGCCAGGAAATTGTTTTTTCAGATTTAACGTGGTTTTTATAAGTCATTATAAGTTTTAGCTTTCAAATCAATGGGATTCTAAGTATATACTCTGTACTATTATTCTATACCATATTCACTTTGATTGGATTTGGGGGTTTCTTTATCTTCTGTTCTGCACATAACTAATTGAATTTGCTTTGTAATCTGTAGTGGTTTTAATCTCAGCTGGTGAACTTACTTCTAAGTTCTAGAAACACCAAGCCCTGTACCAATTTTATAGCGATAAGATTATTTTCTAAATTGATTTAACTTTAAGAAATCTATAGCATGTAGGGGGTGGGTAGTTGGGGAGAGATAGCATGGGGAGAAATGCCAGATATAGGTGATGGGGAGGAAGGCAGCAAATCACACTGCCATGTGTGTACCTATGCAACAATCTTGCATGTTCTTCACATGTACCCCAAAACCTAAAATGCA
>CAUYLZ010055450.1:0-24302 GCA_963573645.1 Pithecia hirsuta | reverse complement strand
CAGGTGTCGTGCACAACACGTCTTGTCTGGGGGCTGGAGACTTCAAAGGATTTCTAATGGAAGGATACTGTAAGCCAATGCAGTGGGAGCTGACAGACTTGTGCTCTTCTCTTAAGATATTTATGGGAGGATGATTTGAGCCAGCACAGAAGTGAGAAAAGACTGACAGGGTGTACAGCCGCCGTGACTGGTCACACCAGGGGGGTTCTTCTCCCTTGGTTATTTCCAGGATCTCAGGCCTGAGGCCTACCTTCCACAGGAACTGGATGCAGGGTACTACAACTCCTTTAACAGGAGGAGAGGCTCTTGCTCCAATCCTGCCATACAGTGTATGCCCTTTCAGGCAGGGACACCACCGCCTGGGTCTTTGGTTCTTGTCCTGGTCTGGCTGTTTTCCCATGTACTGCTTCAGTTCTGTGACTGCTCTAGGCATTCCTCCTACTACGAACTACTATATGGTTATATGGAAGGATTATATAAATCAGCACTAAATGTGTCAGTACAGCTCCGACTACAATACCTATATGATGATATAGAAAGATTATATGGGACTAAATATGATTATATATATAAGCTAGATATAGTAAGCAGTGAGTTATACTTCAGGCACTAATTCTATAAACTAATATATGATTATATGTGAAGGATTATATAAAGGAAATAGTTGAGTAATAACACTATAAACTAAGATATTCTTCAGGCACTAATTGTGCATGAGGTCTGGACAGTTCTCCTTCCTCGGTGCCCATGGAGGGGTGTTACCCACATGTATGTGCGTGGCAGGATCAAGGGGGATGTGGTTAGACTGTGGATTTTCTGAGGGAGAAGGGGAAGGTGAAAGTGTCAAGGGGATTCTTAGCCATGCACAGCCATGTCAGTGCTTCTATGTCATGAAAACTGTAATTGTATTGTGGCCAGTGTGGTCACGGGCAGAGGTTGCAGCGTCTCTGTTGGTAGTTCCTCATTTGTTGTGAATTTAAATATTGTGTAGTTATGTCCTAGGAGGTGTAGAGTTCATGTAGCGTAATTAGGACTAGGGACAGCATCTTGAGTTTTTTTGTTTTTGTTTTTTGAGACAGGGTCTCACTCTGTCACCCAGGTTGGAGTGCAGTCGTGCGATCTCAGCTCACTGCAACCTCTGTTGCAGGTCAAGCCATCCTCCCACCTCAGTCTCCTGAGTAGCTGGGACTACAGATTCGTACCACCATGCCTGACTAATTTCTGTATATTTAGTAGAGACAAGATTTCACCATCTTGCCCAGGCTGGTCTCGAACTCATGAGCTCAAGCAATCTGCCCACCTTGGCCTCCCAAAATGCTGGGATTACAGGCATGAGCCACTGTGCCTGGCAAGGGGCAGCATTTTGATGACTTGGGTCACCATTTTCCTCTACATTGTTTCAGAAGTCCTTGTTTTAAAAGCTCATTATGTCTTTCTGTGATACCCACTGCTGTTATTTTGTAACGTTATTTTGTAATACCCATTGTTGCATTTGCTTTGTGGTACAAGGAGAGCCTTGATCTGTGTTGTGGCACACCCAAAGGCTGTAAAAGCTATTTTGTTCACCCACTGGAACATTAGCAGAGCTTCTTGTCTTACATGGGTAAGAAAATGGATGGCTGTGCAGATATTCATTAACATATTCTTTGGCTCCTGTCTCTGGGCGGTGGGGAGAGGTGGATGCGGAGGCCCTTTGACGTTGATTTGCCAGTTCTGATAATCACATGAGTAAGCAATGGTTGGCTGTGCAGATATTCATTAATGTATTCATTGGCTCCTGTCACTGCAGCGGGGGGGGGGGGGAGGGGGGTGTGTGTGGCCAGGGAGGCAGGGTGCGGAGGCCCTTTGACGTTGATTTGCCAGTTCTGATAATGGCCCTTCTGTGAATTTCTCCTCCCAGCCAGTGGGCCCAGTATCTAAATTTCTAGCACAGTACAATCCCTAATACCCTTGCATAAATGTCTCTCTGCTGGGTTGACTCCTCTGTTAATAATTCCTTTTTGGCTGGGCATGGTGGCTCATGCCTATGATTCCAGCACTTTAGGAGGCCAAGGTGGGTGGATCATGAGGTCAGAAGTTCAAGAGCAGCCTGGCCAACACAGTGAAACCCCAACTCTACTAAAAATATAAAAACTTAGCTGGGCATGGTGGCAGGTGCCTGTAATCCAGCTATTCGGGAGGCTGAGGCAGGAGAATTACTTGAGCCCAGGAGGCAGAGGTTGCAGTGAGTAGAGATCATGCCACTGCACTCCAGCCTGAGTGACAGAGTGAGACTCCGTCTCAAAATAATAATAATAATAATTCCTTTTTGTGACCCCATGATGCCTAAATGCCCTAACCTTTCCTCTTGCATGCTCACTGGAAGAGGGGTAGGGTAGCTCATCCCAAAGCTATAGGACTCGGCCTCCTTCAAGAGGCTTACCTGCTGAGATGCTATGGTTAATTCATCAGCTTTGGTGTTGTGTCATGCCTCTTTCATGTCTTGTCTGGTATGAGCCAAGGTATGGTACTCCAAGGTAGGCAGAATGGAAGCCAGTGTAACTGTTAGCACAGCATCTTGGCTTTTGGGTAAATACGAATACCAGGCCAAACAGTAATTTTTCCCAGGAAAGGTTTAATGGGATTGAGCTCTATAAAAGCAAGGGAGCAGCGCCCAGGAAAAGGACCCCAGTACTGCATCCAAAAAGGGCTCAGCTCTTGTCATTTTAAAGAAGCCGAGGCAGAAAAAGTAATGATGTAGAAGCTGTAAGAGTTAAAGAGGAAAGAAACATAAAAAGTGGCTTAACAGTCAATGACTGGTTTAATTTGGAGAATGAACTTGAGAGGGGTTTCTGTCTGATTTTGGTCAGGAACACTTTCTCTTACAGATTAAGAGTATTTAAGGGTTTTAGGGCCAGAGAGCTTACCACAGGCTTGGAATGTTGGTGTGGAGAAGTTTATTGCAGGGTTGGAATGTCTCTGGTTGGAGGGGAGGTTATCTTGGGCCTGATTTCTCTCTGGCTGGAGGGGAGGTTATCTCAGGGCTAGCATGTCTCTGGTTGGGGAGGGGTTTATCTTAGGGTTGGAATGTTTCTGGTTGGAGATGTCATTTGTGGTTTACGGTCATGCTGACCTTAACCATTAGGCTGATGCCCTTTGGATTTAGGTGGTTTTTGATCAAGGGAAACTTCAAAATAGTGGTGCTTGTCCAAGATGGTGATGCTCCTGCTCTGTCAGAAGCCTGTTTAAGCAAAGTTTTCTTTGCGCCTGTACAGTGGGGCATCATGCCCTAACATGCATTGCATAATTACAAAATGGCATATAAACCCCAATTTGGGCAGAAGTTTTCGTATTACAGTGAGATTATAATGATGAAAACTCAGTGAAAGGTCAGTGCTAGAATCCATTTTATCTTCAGCCAACTGGATCTGGTCCAATTCTCATAGGGAATGCCAGAGTTTTGCTTTGGTAACCTTGGAAGATGGTCAGGTTCTTATCAGAAATGCTAGAGTCCAGCTTTTAGCGACCTTGGGAGACATCACTTAAGGGCATAAACAGTTTCTTCTATTTATGGTTAGGAATTCAGCCTGATCAGCTAAGTTAGGAGAGGCTTCCCTTCTGCTGTGTGACTTGAATCAGCTTGTTAAGGGGGGCAAGAAGGTAGGAGAGGGAATATGCCTGGACATGTGAGCCCCATGAAGTTTTGGTTACCGTGTCTCTTGTCTACAAAGACCGAGTCTCTTCTCTATACTGTCTCATAATGATTATTTTCCCTGCATCTTTTTACCCTGAATATCTTGGCCTTGTATTTTCTAGCTCTGATACTGCCAAAGTCCCGACCAAGTAGTTAGCTCATTAGCCATTAACTAGGAGTTTGTGAAGATATAAACCTTGGGAAAATGGCATATCTGTTGCTAGGAGTAGTGCACACATGGAAATGAGTGTCTATAGCTGTCGTTGGTCTGGGTTCCTTATGCCATGTGCTCACTCCTTCAGTAATGAGAGGCCATTGGTTTTCTTGTTTTGAGATTGCTGACCATCCTCCCTCCAGTCCCCACTGAGCAAGAGGCAGAGGCATTTTCAGGGTTTTGGCAAGTTGACCTCCGTGGCAGAGTCTGTGGCCATTTTCTCATGGAATGTGACACTCCAGTAGGATTAAATGTGGCTTGATTCTGTAAATACTATTTCCATTTTAGTAAGGTTTCTGTTGCTGATCTAATTTTACAGTGAGCTTTTTCCATCACCCAGGGCATAATAGGAATCTTGGTTCATAGGGTAAATAGGCTCTGCCCTAGTAAGGGCTTCAATTTTGATAACGAAAAAGGAGAAAAGTTGTGGGTGACTGGATAGATAGGAAGAAATATGGGAGGAAGGAATGGATTGGTGCCAGAATCCCAGTGTTGATTGAATCTCTTTATTGATGTGGAAGGTTGGAGTGCTAGGAGCTTATCTTTTGCCAGATTGGGAATAGTTTACCTCTCTAAGTTCTAGGTGCAGCCCAACACTTTAACAGGTCAGGAGGGATTTTGTACCTTATGTGGGGCAATTGTCCATCCCCTCACAGTGGGGTCCTTGGTTACAACTGTGATGTCTTATCAAACAAAGTCTTGGTCAGGACCAGTGAGGAGATGTCACTGATATGATGCCAAGGCTAAGTTTCTTGCGGGAAGTGTGGGGCAAGCATCTAGGTCCTCTTACCAAAGCCCAGGTGTAAGTAACAGCCTTTCAGTAATGTGCAGGCAGTCAGGTAAAGCTGTATTGTTGACTCTCAAAGGTTAAGTCAAATTGTGGTTGGCTGTCATGAAAAAATTTTAGTGAGTAAAACATGTTAGCCAAGTCTGTGCAGTAACTCCAAACCATTTGCCCATGTTGTTTTGAATGTCATCCATTAAGGTGACAGTATTTGGTAGAGATGCTCTAATGAAGAGAATAGCATTGTTTAACTTTTTATAGTCTACAATAGTAAGTCCAGCCATCAGTAACAACACACTTTTAAGCAACTGAAAGGTGAGATGGTAGGAATCAGCACCCCTTCTTAACTCAGTCAGTTCCGACAGGCTGGCACCCACCCTTCGGTGCCTTGTCTCAGCCAGAACAGTGGTGTATCTCCCACCTCAACTGAATAGTGGAAGGCTAACTCGTTCCCACAGGGAACCCACCTACAGTGTAAAAGCCTTAGGCTTGTTCCCTGCTGACTGAGAAGGTCTATTCAGTAATGGGAACAGGAACAGAAGTATTTCTTGGCAAAATGGGACTTTATTTATTTAGAGATGCAGTCTCACTCTGTCGCCCAGGCTGAAGTGCAGTGGTGCAATCTCAGCTCACTACAACCTCCGCCTCCTGGGCAAGCAGTTCTCCTGCCTGAGCCTCCCACATAGCTGGGATTACAGGTGCATGCCACCACACCTGGCTCATTTTTGTATTTTTAGTAGAGATGGGGTTTTGCCATGTTGGGCAGGTTGGTCTTGAACTCCTGATGTCAGCTGATTCACCCGCCTCAGCCTCCCAAAGTTCTGAGCCATCACAGGCATGAGCTACCACACCCGGCCGTAGGGACTTACTTTAATAGTTAAGTGGCTTATTAATCTTCCTTCCAACCCTGTCATTTCATTGAGGGGTCCTTTGAAAGCATGAGTCCTTCCTGGGATTAGTGAGATTTGAGCATCCACATCCAACAGAGCCAGCTTGTGGTGTTTATTTTTTGGAGCCCAAACCACAGTTAATGGAAGAGGAGTGATTGTCTTCCAGGGGAACCTGATTCCACAATCACCAGATCCTCGTGTGGGGTAGGTACCTGCCACTGGTGAAGATCAGGGGCAGGCACAGAAGGTGGGGATGGCTTAAAGGAGATACCATAATCTGACCCTAGTAAGAACTGTAACTGCCCCATGGGTTTCTGAGAGGTCATCCAATTTGGGATCCCCTTGTCCCTTAGGTTCTAGTATAACCGCTCTTGTTGATCTTGGCAGGAACATGGTTGCAGGTGGTTTGTTTGGCTTGTGGGAGGGAAGCAGCCTTGTGTTCGATGGTAATTTTGAAAAGTCAGGCCCAGAGAGGGAAAGAATAAGACACTGAGATGTAGGATTAGGACATTTGAGTGGGCAATCAGATAATTTTGACCTTTCTGCTCCAAATTTCCTTGAGGCCTACCTGATGGCCTTACAGGGGTTCACTATTCAAAGCTTCCCTCCCAGGAACAAGGGATGCTCCCTTGGCCTCATGTCCACCCCTACCCCCACAAATTGAGGGGGCAATCAGAGAATTTTGACCTCCCCGCTCCAGATTTCCTTGAGGTCTCCCTGATGGCCTTACACGAAGTATATGAGAACCTTGGCTCTGTCTGGCCCTAGGCCCTACTGCAGCCTTTGTAAGGTGGAGGTGGGTCAGACAGGCTGGACTGTGCCACCCTCTTCTCCCACCTGCTCCAGGGTGTCTGGTGCTTCTTGCAGACAACTCTGGGTGCCTCAAGAACAGCTGAGTCATATAAACAATTTATTGTCCATGAGGCCAGGGGAGCATCCCTTATCCCTCGGAGGGAAGCTTTAAATGGTGAACTCAGACTGGGGACTCCGGTCCCCACCTTGGAGCCTCCTTGCTCTAAGGCCACATTTCCTGAGTTTTGGGAACTGTGACTTGCCAAGGATAGCAGATAGAGGGACCCAGCCTCCTGGGCCCAGGCCTGCCCAGCTTCCTCCAGTCCTACCACCTCGAGCAGGAGGGCCCAGCACCACTCTTGGCCTCAGGGATGTGTCTCATGGGTGACCAGGTGACCACTCAGGTCCTGGAGCCTGACCATCCCTGCCTCCTTGTATGAACGAGGGTGGTGGCTGATCTGCCTACTCCTCATCGCCAAGATGACTAGTTGCTATTTGGGCCCCCTAAGGTCACTGACTTGGCCTTCTGGGGTTTGCACAGGTCCCAAGTAGCCATGCACTGCTCTGAGAGGGCTTGCCCTGCTTTGGGCTAAATTCCAGTACTGGTCAGAGCCACAGTTGGCTCAGTCCCTTTGGTGATCACCTTGGCTGCTGGGGGCCCCAGGCTTGGATTGAGGCCAGATCAGACCCCTCTGGTTTTGGGGCTTGTGCCATGTGAGGGGACTCTGTCTCACAGCAGGTAAGCATGAGGACACAGGACATTGTGCTGGCTGGCCAGAGCTACGAGAATGCCACACACACCCTCCCCTCCAGAGGCTTCCAAGTACCCAGCTTCCTTGTGGATGTTGGTCTCAGCTGGCTGAGGGACCATGTGGGGCTTCCAGGAAGCTTGCAGGGTAAGCTGCTGCCCTGGCTCCTTCCAGATCATGCAGGTCAGCGAACCTGACAGGGATAGGACACAAGCCACCATGAACGGGAGGTGACTTGGGCTTTGCCTGTGGGTCTTCAGAGGGCTGGGCAGGGGTTGATGGGCCCCAGTGAGGGCAGGGCCAGTTGTGTCCATGGTCCTGGGGGTAGCCAGGGTGAATGTTGAAGGGATGGGGGCCCAGCATTCCTGCCTGAATCAGTACTATGGGAACCATGGGCCCTGAGATCAGGGTCCAGGGGCAGGTTTGGGAGTGAATAACCACCAAACTGGTGGTCTGTCCTGGACTGGGGACAGGCTGGCCAGACCCTGAGCTCCTGGAACCCCCAGAGAAAGGCCTGCGGCCCAAGCTCTTTGGAGACCCTCATGCCACTGGAGGTCTTAGCCTTGGGAAGAACCTGGCCAGGCAAGGATCAGGGAGGACCACACTCCTGTTTTACAGCCGGGGCTATCCTTATGGGGAGGCATGGTCTCACTCTGTCACCCAGGCTGAGTGCAATGGCGTGATCATGGGTCACTGCTGCCTTGGCTTCCTAGCCTTGAGCAATTCTCCCACCTCAGCCTCCCAAAGTGTTGAGATTACAGGTGTGAGCCATCACGTCTAGCTGAGTTTTCTTTTATTTTTGAAAGACAATACAAGAATAATCATGTAATTTTCATTTTTCTAATGTCCTTGTTGAATTTTAGTATCAAAACTACTGCTGGTGTCACAAAATAAGCTGAGTAGGCTTTCTCTAGTATTCTGTGAAATCTTGACACTTTCTCTTTAGGTAATTGGTAGAATTTAGCAGTGAAGCTATCTGGGCCTGGAGATGACATAATGAAAATATTTTAATTTGGAGGTTCAATTTCTTTAGTAGTTTAAGACACTTGAGGGGTTTTTGATTATTGCAAGTTGAATTTTTCTATGAATTTGTCAATTTTACCAAAATTTGCATTTATAAAGTTACTTGTGGCCAGGCGCAGTGGCTCATGCCTGTAATCCCAACACTTTGGGAGGCCAAGGTGGGCGGATCACCTGAGGTCAGGAGTTCCAAGACCAGCCTGACCAACATGGAGAAACCCCATCTTTACTAAAGATACAAAATTAGCCGGGTGTGGTGGCACATGCTTGTAATCCCAGCTACTCAGGAGGCTGAGGCAGGAGAATTGTGGTGAGCCGAGATCACGCCACTGCACTCCAGCCTGGGCAACAAGAGTGAAACTCCGTCTCAAAAAAAAAAGTTACTTCTAATGTCCTTAGTCTTTTGAACCCCATTCATTTATAGTATTAATCATGTTTGAGAATATATGTATGTGTGTGTGTGTGTGTGTGTGTGTGTGTCTATATATATATATATATGCATTTTTTTTTTTTTTTTTTTTTGAGACGGAGTCTCGCTCTTGTTGCCCAGGGTGGAGTGCAACGGCACGATCTTCGCTCACAGCAACCTCCACCTCCCAGGTTCAAGTGATTCTCCTGCCTCAGCCTCCCAAGTAGTTGGGATTACAGGCGCCTGCCACCACGCCGGGCTAATTTTTTGTATTTTTAGTAGAGACAGGGGTCTCACTATGTTGGTCAGGCTAGTTTTGAACTCCTGACCTCAGGTGATCCACCCGCCTCGGCCTCCCAAAGTGCTAGGATTATAGGCATGAGCCACTGCACTCAGCCAAGACTGTATTATTAGGTATATACAAATTTGGAAAATTTTGCTGATGAACTGAATATAATTAGGACTAAATGTGTTTACCCCTAGTAATTATTTTTGCCTTGAAATTGTATCTTATATTAAATAACTGCTCTTTGCCTTAAAATCTGTTTTTTTTTTTTTGTTTTTGAGACAGACTCTCACTGTTGTTCAGGCCGGAGTGCAGATCTCTACTCATCACAACCTCTGTCTCCCAGGTTCAAGCGATTCTCCTGCCTCAGCCTCAGATTACAGGCATACACTGCCACAGCTGGCTAATTTTTGTATTTTTAGTAGAGATGGGATTTCACCATGTTGGCCAGGCTGGTCTTGGACTCCCGACCTCAGGTGATCTGCCCAGCTCAGCCTCCCAGAGTGTTGGGATTACAGGCATGAGCCACCACACCTGGGCTCTATTGTTTGATATCAAATAACTACACCAGATTTTTGGTGTGTGTATGCATGGTAAATCATTTTTTATCCTTTTACTTGCAAATGTTATATACATTTTAGAGTTCTCTTTGAAGTTCTCTTAGAAGCTTATAGTCTGGGCCGGGCGCGGAGGCTCACGCCTGTAATCCAAGCACTTTGGAGGCCAAGGCCGGTGGATCACCTGAGGTCAGGAGTCCAAGACCAGCCTGACCAACATGGTGAAACCCTGTCTTTAAAAAAAAAAAAAAGCTTACAGTCTGTAGATGTGGCTGGAGAAATAAACAGAGGCCAGATCATGAAAACATCAGACTTTCCTGAAAGCAAGAATGGGGGTCTAATAGGTTTTATCTTTCCACTAAGTGTTTGGAGGCCAGCGTCTGTAACAGTGTTAGTCACCCTCAGTGCTCACAGAAGAGTTTATCCACATGAAGCATAAAATAAACATTTTAAAAATAAAGGATTGCTAAGAATTCTCTAGTGTATCTGTTTTTATCCTTGCACCACAATCATGCTGTCTCACTTCTTACATAAACTTTTAAATATTGGTATCTGATACCACAAGACCTTCCATCATTTCCTCTTCTGCATCTGGTTCCACTCCCTTCTCTTGGCCCTTTGCACTTTAATGGATCTTTTACAATCACCTCATCAGTCAAATTATTATAAGGAAAAGGAGCTGGCTGGGATTATATTGAGATTTATTAAATTAAAAAGTTAATTCCAGGAATGCTTGTTTCCTTATATACACAGCTGCTTCTGGCTCACACTCATCCTGAGGGAGTAGATGTTGGTAAACCAGCCTCAGTGCAGAGGCTCTCCTGCTGGATCCCCAACCGGAGCCATCCCTGGGCCTAGACTTCTGTCTCCCTCACTTCCAAATGAGTGCTCAGTCATATGAAGCACACAAGAGGCCCTCAGGGCAAGAGTGGCTGTGCCTGGTGCCACCTTCCCCAGGACCCCCCAAAAACAAGGGCCATGAGACAATGCCACCTTATTTCCCTTGAGAGAGAGAAATGGAGGAGGAACAGACATAACACAGAGCCACCTGTTTTTAGAATCTATAACCTCACATACTGAACTAGTGTTTAATGTCTCTGAGGATAAAACCAAATCTTCCTTCCACTTGAGTTTCCAACATGAGGACGCCTTACTCTCTGCACTTCTTGACCAGGAGGCAACACCTGGGGAAGCAGCACCAAGGCAGGCATTGCCATTCTGCATAGGCAGGCCTTGACTGGCAGTGGAGCTCACTGTTTTGATGGGTAATCACCAAGGCAGGCATCACCATTCTGCACAGGCAGGCCTTGAATGGCAGCAGAGCTCACTGTTCTGATGGGTAAGTCAGTAGCACACAGACTCACCAAGCACAGGCCGTGAATCTCCTCTGCTGGGCTGGATGCTGTCATGCTCTTGGCTGGGAGCATAACCTCTGCCTCGAGACCAACCCTCACAAGGGTTAAGGGGCAGGGTGTGGTGTGGAGTGGGCCTAGTCTGGCCATGGGGAGGCCTTGGAGGGTGGAGCCAGGCAGGTGGCAGAGGAACAAGTGGACTGGGTGGTCCTTAGGCACAGGCAGACAGGACCAGGGCCAGCTTCTCACCCCTCTGGGATGAAGGGCCAAATCAGTTCCGGGTTCAACAGCGACTCCTCAAGAGGTCGGTCCACGTGGAAGTCATGGACGTTGGGGGGGCCTGGATGGGCCTTGGGGGCAGGTCCCCCTGGACGCTGAGGAATCGGCAGCTCAGATGGATGGGCAGGCAGAGGAGCTGTGAAGAAGTACTGATGGAGGAGAGCCTGGGGGTGGCAAGAAAGGAACAGCAGAAGGAAACCAGTCACCTCCCCATCCTCAGCCTCAGGCAGATGTTCCCTCATCTATGCATTCAGCTGACTCAGTGTGTCTGGGTATTTTCTGAGTGTCTACTATGTCTGAAGCACTATTCCAGAAGCTGGGGACATAGCCGTTAATAAAACAGACAAAAGCTCTTTCTGATCTGGGTGGGGGTGGGGAGTAATAAACAAGATGAAGTAAAATACACACTATGTATATAACGATTAGTGCAGTGGGAAACAGACAGCAAGAGAGAAGAATGAGGAATCCTGGAGAGAGGTTACAGATCTGAAGAGTCATGAGGGAAGGCCATCTGAGAGGTGACATTTTAGCCAAGACTTGAGACATGAGCAAGTGGGACATGAGGTTCCAGGGCAGGGACAAAAGTGTACAGACCCCAGGGGATGCCCTGGTGTGTGGAGGAGGCCCTGGGGCTGGAAAGCAGTGAGCACAGGGCACAACAGCAGGCAGCGTCATGAGGTGATGGCACCCAAACATGTGACACATGTGGGCCACAGAAAGGACCCTGGCTTTTCCTCTGAGATGGAGCCATAGGAGGGCCCTGGCAGAACAGGAATATGTCCCGCTCTACTTGGATAAAGTTACTCTCTCTGCCAGGTGGAGAAGAGATTAAATGGGATGAGGGGAAACCCAGATTCTGGGAGGCAATCAGGAGGTAAGGGTCAGATGGCTGGGGTGCGCTGTGGATGCACAGCCCACAGGAGCTGCTGACAGTGGAGGCCAAGAGGGCATGTATAAACACATGCTGCTGGTGCTGAGTGCAGAGAGGGGACAGGGACCCCTGAGAGACACACCCTGACACCTGTCAGCCCATGCTCCTGTGGTCCTTATTGTCCTCCTAGGCCTTCCAGCCATAACCAGCCTTCCTTGGTCCTCTCCTCCAGGCCGCTGCCCATTATTTCTCTCTTCAGCAAACACCTCCTCAGACATCTCATGCTTAAACCTGCCCTCCACCAGGAAGCTTTGCTTGACCCCAAAGTCGGCCTCGCCTCTCTTCTGGGGCTCCCACACTGGGACAGCACAACCTCTTGTGACCTTTTAGGCCTGGAGCTACCTTACCACTAGGAGTGCCCCATGGAGGCAGGTCTGATTGTTCACCATCTGTGCAGGGCCCAGGACAACCCCTGCCACGTAAGGGTGTACAGAAAATAATTGCTAAAGGAATGAAGGAATGAGTCCCCAGTGACTCCCCCTACAGGATCAAAGGCAGCCCAGAAGTCAGCACCCCCGGACATGTGCTCTCCTGTGAGGTGGGCATGCCCCTCTTAGGGGCCACCCTCAGGAGAACTCTAGGGATGTCCAGTGGGGTTTGCTCAGGAGAGGCACACCTGCTCCAAGGTCCCTGTCCCCTGGGTTCCCGATGCCTGGTGCTGGTCCCCGCCCATCACAGGTTCTGAGAGCCACTGACTTGATGGGGTCATGTGGCTACCAAGTACAGAGTACTTGGACAATGGGGAGGGGAGCTGAAGGAGCAGAGACCCCAGCCTCTCGCCTTACCTTGGAGGCTGCGATGCGCCGGCGAGGAGGGTAGAGGAGGAACTCACCCAGCAAGTCCAACGCCTGGGGAGAGGCGTCGGGCAGCACCTCCTCCAGGGGCACGGGTGCCTGTTCCTTAAAGGAGATCTTGTTGTAGTCCGGCAGCTCGGCGAGCTCCTGGGCCAGGGAGAAGGAACAGGGTACATGAGAGTAGTCCCCAACCCTCACCACACCCTCTGCTGTCAGCTCTCAGCCCTTAACACACCCTCATGTGGGGGGTGCTCTCCCATCCATGTGTCTCCCCAAACCACTCAACCACCCCTACATTCCTTCATCCATGCCCTTGCCCTCTCAGATGGCAGCTCTGTGCCCAGCTTGCTGAGACACTGCACATGTGTATACTGGGGTAAAAGGGGACAAAGGACAAAACCTACCCCCTAACCTGCATGATAGCAGGAAGGAGGAACCCCTGAGTTGGGGCAGGACAGTGGTCCCTGTCCATTAAGAGGGGCTGGGGCCAGGAGAGAGAAGGTTCAGGGGAGGGAGTGGTCACTTGCTGTTGGGGAGTGGAGTAAACCTGCCCCACACCCACCCCACCAAGGGGCCCTACAAACCGGCCAGACTTGAGGGCTGGGGGTGCCCAAGATGCGAAGCACACAGCAAAGCTGCTCAATGTCGTTCTCACCCGGGAAAAGGGGGGACCCATTCAACAGCTCCCCCATGATGCAGCCCACGGCCCTGTGGACACAGAGTCCCAAGCAGCTCAGAGGTCTCCCACCATGGACCACAGACCCACCCACAGAGCAGCTCTAACACTGCACTCCAGGGCAAGGCCCCCAAAAGCCAGCCCTGGAGCCTCATGTCCAGGGGCCCAGTCCCTGAACCCTCAAAGCCCCCAACCCTAGAACCCAGAGCAAAGCCCCAGCTGTTACAAGACTTCTCAGAGACTCCTACTCTAGGACACACAGCTCCCCTGCACTTTCTGGCCCCAAATCTCAGACCCATGGGCACTGCCAACTATCTTCTTGCAAAACAAGCTCAGAGCTTTCATGTCCAAAGATACGGGCCACTGACCAGCTCAGAGATACCATATCCTGGGATCTAACTCCAGCACATACCAGCTCAGACCACCTCCCCACCTAGCCCAGAAAGCTTCCCACCTGGTGCCACCATTTTCATCCCACCTGACCCCCACCTAGCTCAAAAACATCATAGTGAGGACCTCAACCCCAAAGTGTTCAGAATACCCCAACCAGGGAAGACACCCTTAAGGGAGCCTAAACTCCCACCATGGGAAAGACCGCCAAACAGCTCAGAAACCTCAGAGCCTAGCAGAAATCCATAAGCCATGTTACCCTTTGACCACCCATAGGGGTCTCACCACAGATCGACGCCCTGGTCATACTGGCGGGCACCATACAGGAGCTCGGGGGCTCGGTACCACCTGCAAGGAAGAGAGCTGGTGGGCACTGGGCTGAGGAAAGGATGCCTGGGGAGGTGACCCTAGCCCCACAAGCAGTGTCTGGAGAAAAAGCCCAGAAGCATCTCTTCCCCATGGCGAGGGCTGGAAGGGATCTGGCCCTCCCTACCTGGTGGCCACTTGGTGTGTGTAGAGGCAGCTGCCGTCTGGGGAAAAGACTCGGGCCAGGCCAAAGTCTGCTATCTTGAGCTGGCCTGAGGCACTGATGAGCAGGTTGGCAGGTTTCAGGTCCTGGGAGTGCCAAAGGAAGGATCAGTCCCTCCAAATCCCCCACAGGACCTTGGGACAAGAGGGTTTGGCAGTCTAACCACCCAGGTCAACCACGGTCCCCGCCTCCTCCAGGGCCATGCCCTGGCTGCTTACCTGGAGGCCTTGACCAGCTCTGTCCCCACTTCTGGTCATGCTTTTTACAAGGGCTAGCCTCATCCCCAAGCCGAGTCAGCTCCCCAGACCCCACCCCCGGCCTATGCTGAGACTGACCCGATGCACAATGTTGTTGGCATGGCAGAAGGCGACGCCCTTGAGCAGCATCTGTAGGTAGCTCTTGACCTGTGCCTGGGCTAGTGGCCTCTGGGCATGGCGCACCACCTCAGCCAGATCCGACAGCATGAACTCAAAGGCCAGCACAAAGCCTACACCATGTGGGAACACAGCCTTCAGCTGTACCACCTGTGGGCAGGACATCCTGTTAGCCCCCTAGACTCCAATCACCAGACCCTCTCTGTGACCGAGACCCCAGCCTAGGCCCTGACAGAGAACCAGGTAGACAGGGAAGGTGACATGGGACCTGAGCTAAGAATCAGAAAGCTCCTTGCTCATGATTTGCTCTGCTCTCCTAAGGTGGGCCCCCACTCTAATTCTCCATGAACACTCAGGGAAAAGGTCTAAAAAAGGTCATTTAGTGGCAGCATCTGGTCCACCCACCCAGCCCAGCTGCCTGAAAATCATCTAGATGGTCACACATGAGATGGACACACAGGTCTCCTCCTGTTTCCTCTAGAGCCATTGAATCCCAGCACCAAAGAAAGGATACCAGGAATTCCACCTTTCCCAGTGCTGGGACAGCTATAGACACATCACAAACACTGAGGCCATCACCGTCAGAGGGGTCAGGGTACACAGAGCTGAGAGACAGGACTCTTAAGGAACTCACAGCACAGAGGACTAACAAATAAATTAACAAATGGGATATATTCAAATTCTGTAAGCACAGGAGCAGAAATACAAGGCCAGGCATGGCATCTCATGCCTATAATCCCAACACTTTGGGAGGCCAAGGTGGGTGGATGGCTTGAATCCAGGAGTTTGAGACCAGCCTGGGCAACATGGTGAAACCTTGTCTCTACAAAAAATTAGCCAGGCATGGTGGCACATGCCTGTAGTCCTAGCTACTTGAGAGGCTGAGGTGGGAGGATCACCTGAGCCCAGGAGATTGAGACTACACAGAGCCAAGATCACACTACTACACTCCAGCTGGGTGAGAGTGAGACCCTGTATTTAAAAAAAACAAACAAACAAACAAAAAAAACAAACAGAAATAGAAGAGAGGATAGTGTGATTCTTTGTGAGTGGAGAAAAGGATACTTCTTTATTTAGATGGGGTGGGGCTAGATGAGGACCCAGTTTGTGGAGATCTGGGATGAAGCTCTGGGCAGGAGAAGCAAATGCAAGGAGACTAGAGGGATGTGAGAACATGAGGTTGTTTAAGGAAAGGATATGTCTGCCCTGTTCTGTGCTCCTGGATCCTAGATAGGTGCTGGTCCCTGAGAGATGCCTAGAAGTTGTGTTGAATGAGAGAAAAGGGAGAGGCCAGCTGGAGGTGGGCACATGGTGATCGTGCTCTAAGTGTGAAGAGAAGCCACCAGGGCTCTTTAAGCAGAGGAGCAGATGAGTTGACTTACACTTTTGACAAAGCTCTCTAGACTGTGGTTATGAAGAGCAGTGGGGAGGCTGCCGCTGTTCTGATGAGCGGTGGTGATGACTTGGGCAGGGAGCAAATCTGGAGTATGTTTTAAAGGTAGAATCTTCAGAATTGCCGACCAACTGGATGCAGGGACCATATCACAATATCACCAGCTTCCTTATGAATCTCTCTCCATCTATCCCACACATGGCTGTCTGGAAGCCCTTTTATCTTCCTCAAAAAATCAAAATAGGGCCGGGCACAGTGGCTCACACCTGCAATCCCAGCATTTTGGGAGGCCAAGGAGGGCGGATCACAAGGTTAGGAGTTCAAGACCAGCCTGGCCAACATGGTGAAACCCCATCTCTACTAAAAATACAAAAATTAGCCGGGTGTGGTGGCAGGTGCCTGTAATCCCAGCTACTCTGGAGGCTGAGGCAGGAGAATTGCTTGAACCCAGGAGGCAGAGGTTTTGGTGAGCAGAGATCATGCCATTGTACTCCAGCCTGGGCAACAGAGCAAGACTCCATCTCAAAAAAAAGAAAAAAAAAAAATCAAAATGGCCTGATCGCTGTTTTCTGATTTTTCAGGTAGTACACAACCTTATTTAACAGATCAAAACACATCTACACATTCAGGTAAGACACAACATTAGAAAGAAAAAAAAGAACAAAAGAAAAATCCTACAGTCAATCTTACAGTGCACTCTACCAGACTTTACAACAGATATGGCACACACAAATACACATTCACATATATAATATTTCCAAACAAAACTCAGATGACACAAAGTGTTATAACATGCTTTTTTGTCATCCAATATATCATGAATATCTCCAGGGAACAGCAAAGATAAGTCAGATGATCACAGAGACCGAACTCTGTAACTCTCCAGGGAGTCAAATACATTCCTTGTTTCAACATGGATGAGACAGCACCAGAAGAGTAATGACGCTGGGGATGAAAGATGCCCCTGCTCGTGTTCCAGTAGCAGCCCCTCCTCGTACCGTATCACAGCACGAACCACACTAGGTGAGCCCTGTTGCCTCTGTCTGTCTCTTGCAAGCACACTTATAGCCTCAGGAGCTGGGTTGGAGCTAATTTCTCTGTGTCACCAATGCCCAACACAGGGTAGGGCCTACGGGAGGCCCCAAGGAAAGAATGTCTGGACTCTCAAACCTGGGCCAAACTCTACTGACCAACTGAGGGCCCACAAGCTGGTGACTTAACCTCCTCCCCTCACCTGAGGAACAGAGAACCTGAAACCTGCCTTGTAGAGTAGTAAAGAGGTCTCAAAATGACAATGTCTACAATGCCCGCTGAACACATTGGGAGCTCAATAGGTGCTAGTTATAAATCACTACATGTCTTGAGAAAAAGTCAGTCGGTGAATGAATGAATACATTAAGAAGTAACTGCATAAATGAGAGTGAATATGTGAGAAATGAAAGAATGAGGTAAATGAGGTGAACAAGTGGGCAAAAAGGGGTAAGGAGGCAGATGAATGAGCAGTGTGTGTGACTGACAGGGGGAGGAAATCCCTGAAAGCTAGTGAAGGCGTAACTGTGGGGAAAATAAAGGAACAAGGAAGTGAGAACAAGCGAAGGAGGGCGAGAATGCGATGCCCCCATCCCCTACTCACATACTGATTGTCCTCCATCTCCTGCAGAGCCTTAATCTCCCGCAGGGCCTGGTTAGGGATACCGTCTTCCAAACGCCGTAGGGCTACCTTCTTGAGGGCAACTATCTCGCCAGTCTGCAGGATAGAAGGCAGACAATTCCAGCCCACCCTCGGCTGGGAAAGAGAGATGAAGGTGGATGGGGGGAGGGTGGTTGAGAAAGAGACACGCGCCCCTGGGTAGGCCAGAGGCCCTCATCAGGGGTCTAGGACTAGCTTGGGACCCAGCCGCTGGGGTAGGGGACCAAGAGAGCTGTTGGGAAGGAAGCGCAAAGGTCCAAAGGAGGTTTAAAATACGAGTAGGTTTTAAAAACTGTACTGGATGAAAAAAGGGAACCGAAGCGGCTTAGAGCGTTGGCCGGAGGGAGGCGGGAGCACACCCCCGCCAGGCTGCCAGCCGCGGTCCAATCTCACCTCCACGTGCTTGGCCTTGAAAACGATGCCGTGGGCGCCCTCCCCGATGCGGCCCAGGATGCAGTACTGGTCCATCCCGGTGTAGTCGGTGGGCTTGTTCCCCTAAGCTTCCAAATCCCACTTCTCCGCCCAGCGCTGCTCAGAGCGCGCACGCTGTTGCCTAGCAATAGGGCGGCAGCCGACCACTGGGGCGGGTCCTGTGGGCCCCGTCACCAGGAGACCGGAAGCTGCGTCGAGTCGGGGTTGACGGCTCCAGGCTCCACGGCGCCTTTTCCTGGCCCTCCGCTGTCACGCAGCAGTAAGCTTAATCCGGTATTAAAAAAAAAAAAAAAACGCTGAGACCATGCCGGCGACAGGGCCCACGGAGTAATGGCGGCCGGCACCGCCTATCTGCCCCGCCCCGGCGTCACGTAACTAACTGCGCCGTGCACGCAGCCGGAAGGGGCGGGCTCCTTTCGCCCCGCAGGCCGGAAGCTCGGCACCTGTAAGTAGAGGTTCCATCTTCCACCACGCGCAGGTGCTGTTCTCTAACTCTGAGACCCAGACACAATGAGGATGAAGATAGGCCCGGGGCTGCGTTGTGGAGAGAGGGTCTGTTAGGCCTCTTGTCTTAAAATGTCAGTTGGCTACGTATACCCACAGCTTTTTAAAAGGGCATACTCTGACCCATACTGGACAGAGTAGGCCTTAAACTTCTGAAAGGATGCTCAACTTCACACACAATAAACAAATACAAACTAAAGCTACAGTTTTCCACATATTGGATGGCTAAAGATTTGAGGTCTAATAGTTCATTGACCAAGCTACGGGAAAACAAGCACTTTTCATACATTGCTGGTGGCATTATAATTTGACGATGTTGATCAAATCACAAATGTATAGACTCAGACTCAGCAAAGCCACTTCTAGTAATTTCCCCACAGACACGTTATACACATGTGAAATGACAGGCACAAAATTATTCCATTGCTACATTGTTTCAACGGCAAACTATTGGAAAGAACACAGCTGTTCATCAATAGATGACTAAATTGTGGTACATCCTTCCAATGAAATATTATGTGTCTTTTTATGTTCAGCAATGGGAAGATTTCTAAAATAGGTTGTTAAATGAAAAAGGCAAGATGCAGGACAGAGTGTATAGAGTACCACTGGCTGTGTAAACAAAAGGAGAAAAGAATGTAAACAATGCTTGTCATCCTTACAAGATATCTGGAAAGATACACAATATTTCCTGAGTGAGGTGACCTGGTGGAAGAGTGACTGGAAAGATAGGGGGACAGGATAGAAGGCAGCCTTTTAACTGGGCCTCTTTATATTCTTTGAGTTTTGAACTGTATAATTTATTAATATTCCAAAAAAGCAAATATTTTCTAGCTTAGAAGTTCCACTTCTGGGTTAATAATTGCAGAAGAATGACTTGATGTCCATACAAAATATTCCTCCTGTTTGATGATAGCAGAGACTGGAAAGCAACCCAAATACCCAGATGGAAGAATGCCAAAGTTAAGGGAGTGTGATAGAATGGAATAGTTTTAGCATTAAAAATAATGAAGATAGGCTGGGCATGGTGACTCAGGCCTGTAATCCCAGCACCTTGAGAGGCCAAGGCCCACGGATCACTTGAGGTCAGGAGTTTGAGACCAGCCTGGCCAATATGGCAAAATCCTGTCTCTACTAGAAATACAAAAATTAGGCAGGCATGGTGATGCACACCTGTAGCCCCAGCTACTCAGGAGGCTGAGGCAGGAGAATTGCTTGAACCGAGGAGTGGAGGTTGCAATGAGTCGAGGTTGCACCACTGCACTCCAAACTGGGTGACAGAGTGAGACACTCCCACAAAAAAAAAAAACACCAACAACAACAACAACAAAAAACAGTGGTGAGGATAGATACAGTAGTTCAGTAGGAAAAGACTGGTCTTCACAAAATAGTGCTGGGTCATTTGAGAAGTCATAAGAAGAAAAAAATGTATATTGACCCCAGTCTCACGCCATTTACAAAATTGATTCCAGGTGGACTGCAATCTAAATATAAAAGGTAAATAATGAAGCTTTTAGAAGAAAAGAATATCTTAATGACTTTGGATTAATTCAAGATCCTTAGGTTACAGAATATACTAAAAGAAAAACAAAAATGAGAATTTGGCCTTCATCAGTAGTAAGAATATCTGTTCATCAAAAGATACTATTAGAGGCCAGGCACAGTGGCTCACACCTGTAACCCCATCACTTTGGGAAACCGAGGTGGGAGGATCGCTTGACGTGAGGAGTTCAAGACCAGCCTGGCCAACATAGTGAAACTCTGTCTCTGCTAAAAATACAAAAATTAGCCAGTCATGATGGCATGTGCCTGTAATCCCAGCTACTCAGGAGGCTGAGGCAGGAGAGTTGTTTGAATCCAGGAGGTGGAGGTTGAAGTGAGCCGAGATCATGCCACTGTACTCCAGCATGGGTGACAGAGTGAGACTCCATTTCAATTAAAAAAAAAAAAAAAAGAAAGAAAAGATACCATTAGTGAGTGAACAAGAAAGCCACAGAAAGGCAAAAGAGGACTGTAATATATATATCTGACAAAGAACTCACATCTAGAATTTATAGAGAACTTTTATTATAACAATAAAGAAGAAGCAGACAATCTTGCAAAAAAATTAGAAGAAACGGACACAGACACTTCACAAAAGGGGATTCCTAAATGGTCAGTAAACTTTTGCAAGATCTGTGTTTAACTTCCCTGACTAGAAGGGAATTTCAAATTAAAACCACAATACAATATTATTGTTACCACCAGAATAGTTTAAATAAAAACGATCGATGGAGCAACTGGAACTCTCATACACTGCTGCTAAGACTGCAAGTTCATACAACCCCTTTGAAAAACTGGCACTTTTTTCCACAGGTACACACCACCTCTCCCGTAGAGGCGGGGTCTCTCTATGGTGCCCACACTGGTCCTGGGCTCGAGGGATCCTCCCACCTTGGCCTCCCAAAGTACTGAACTTAGAGGCACGAGCACCACACCCAGCTCCACTTTGTCAAGTTTTACTAGCTAGTTTGAGGTTCAAGAAAAGTTTCAAAGCAAATGTCTTTTTATTGGACTAGTGACTTTTTTCTTTTTTCCAAATTAATAGCTGCATAATGACTTTTACATGACTACGTTTTACTTCTCTTCCCACACAGAAGACTGTTGTACAATTCTCAAATGCTTTATGAAGCACCATTTTGTGCATAACATCACAACACAAAGAATAGTGTGATTACAGTAATATGGGAGTTATTTCACTCTTCAAGAAATGCTAAAAGGAGATGATAATTTCAATTGATGTAGAAAAGCATTTAACAAAATTCAACACTCTTTAATGAAGAAGGCACTCAACAAACTATAAATATAAGAAAACCACCTCAACATAATGCAGCCCATGTAAAAAAAGTCCAGTTTTCAATGGTGAAAGATTGAAAGCTTTCCCTCTAAGAACAAGCCGAGGATGCTCGCTTTTGTCACTTTTATTTGACTTAGTACTGGTGAGGAAGGAGACCCAAGCATCTAAGATCACCTCCCCCTTGACTTCCACACTGCATTTCAATAGAAGGAAAGGCTGGCTGACAGGCGCCTCCTAAAATTGTCTTCCAGTAGATAGCAGACATAGTATGGGGGAATCTCTCTAGAAGGCATTGTTTTTACTTAAGTAACATCAAACCCCCACCCCACTCCTCCTCCATTGACCAAGACCCTTTCACATGTAATTTCTAGAGTTGTAAACCCAAGACCCTTTCACATGTAATTTCTAAGACTGTAAACCCAACACCAGTTCACCTGTAATATCTAGAGTTGTAAGCCTATATAAAGGCAGAGCTTCTCTTTGTTAGACGAGCTTCACTGTTAGACAAACATGTCGCCTCACTCCCAGCTGAAATAAACCACCTCTTTTTCCTAGTTTGGTGTCTGAGAGGGCTTTTTCTTGGGGCTGCTCCTGCTTCACTGGAAGTCCTAGCCAAAGCAGTTAGAAAAATAAGTAAGTAAATAAATAAATAAAAGTAGTTAAATAAATAAATAGCATCCAAATTGGAAAGAAAAATAAAACTATTTCTGTCTAGAGACAATATGATTATATATGTAGAAAATCCTAAAGACTTCACAAAAAAACTGTTAAAACTAATAAACAAGGTAAACAAAGTAGCAAGATTCAAAATCAATGTGTAAAAATCAGTAGTTTCTATATACTAACAATGACTAGTCTGAAACAAATTAAGAAAATAATTCCATTTACAATAATATCAAAAAGAATAAAACAGGAGTAAATAAGGAAGCAAAAGACTCATAGGTTGAAAACTAAAAACTGTTGCTGAAAGAAATTAAAGACACAAATAAATAGACATCTTGTGTTCATGGACTGAAAAACTTAATATTTTGAATATCTCAATACTCCTGAAAACAATCTAAAGATTTAATGGAATCTCCGTGGCATTTCTTTTTTGCAGAATTAGAAAAAAAATTATTCAGAAACTTATGTGGATTCTCAAGAGGCCCTAAATAGCCAAAACCAATCTTGAAAAAGGAGGGTGTCTTACTCATCCAAATTTTGAAGCTTACTACAAACTACAGTAATCAAAAAAGTGTGGTACTTATATAAAGATAGACAGATAGCCCAATGGCATAGAGCAGAGAGCCTAGAAATAAATCTTCACATACCTGATCAAATGATTTTTAATAAAAGTGCAAAGATACTAATCTACTTTCTGTCTCTATGGAATGGCCTCTTCTGAACATTTTATATATAAATGGAATCATACAGTATGTCATGTTTTGTGTCTAGCTTCTTTCACTTAGCATAATATTTTCAGGGTTTATTTATGTTGAAATGTGTAGCAGTACTTCACTTGTTTTTATGGCTGAATAATATTTCACTGCATAAATATAACATATCTTGTTTATATTTATTTATTTGGAGATAGGATCTCCCTCTGTTGCCCAGGCTGCAGTTCAGTGGCATGACCATTGCTCACTGTAACTTGAACTCCTGGGCTCAAGAGATCTTCCTGCCTCAGTCTCCTGAGTATCTAGAACTGTAGATACACATCACTACACCTGGCTAATTGTTTAAAAATTTTCATAGAGATGGGGTCTTGCTATGTTGCCCAAGCTCCAGATCTTGTTTATATATTAATCAGTGATGGACATTTGGCTATGATAAATAGTGCTGCTATGAACATTTATGTATACTTTTGTGTGAACTTCTGTTTTTACTTTTCTTTAGTATCTGCATAGGATTGGAATTGCTAAGATATATGGTAACTCTATGTTTAACTTTTTGAGGAGCTTCCACACCTTTTGAACTGGCTATACCATTTTACATTCCCAACCAGCAATGTATGAGGATTCCATTTTCTTCACATCCTCATCAACACTTGCTATTGTGCTTTTTATTCCAGCCATCCTAGTGGGTTTAAAGTGGTATCTCATTGCGGTTTTGATTTTCATTTCCTTGATAATCAGTGAGGTTGAACCTCTTTTCATGTGCTTCTTGGCCATGTGTATGTCTTCTTTGAAAAATGTTTATTCAAATCCTTTGCCCATTTTCATTAGAGATATTTGTAATTTCTCATTAACTTTTTTTTTTTTTTTTGAGATAGAGTCTCACTCTGTCATTCAGGCTGGAGTGCAGTGATGCTATCTCAGCTCACTGCAACCTCCACCTCCTGGGTTCAGGTGATTCTTCTGCCTCAGCCTCCCAAGTAGCTGGAACTACAGGTGCATGCCACCATGCCTAGCTAATTTTTTTGTATTTTTAGTAGAGACGGGGTTTCACCATGTTGGACAGGCTGGTCTTGAACTCCTGACCTCGTGATCGACCCGCCTCAGCCTCCCAAAGTGCTGGGATTATAGGCGTGAGCCACCTCCCAAACTGGAGGTAGGTTTTAGAGGAAACTTGTTTTAGAATGAGCGAAACTCAAATATTGTTGTAGGTTTCCCTGGTTTTCCCGCTTTTTTTCTGTGCCTTGAAGAAGTGAAGTATGTGCCATCCCAAAATATGCTAGATTGCTATAGTGATTACTTTGAGTTGAAAATATTGGAGACATTGTAGTTTCAGAAAGAG
This sequence comes from Pithecia hirsuta, assembly GCA_963573645.1. Lineage (NCBI taxonomy): Eukaryota > Metazoa > Chordata > Mammalia > Primates > Pitheciidae > Pithecia > Pithecia hirsuta. The sequence continues at coordinate 33 of CAUYLZ010055450.1, read as the reverse complement.
CTAGCTGACTGGTCTCTTCTAGCATGCAGCAAG